>JAOXJP010270127.1:0-20242 GCA_025762735.1 Platanus orientalis | reverse complement strand
GGATCTGTTTTCGCCCTACTTGTTTATTATGGTTTCAGATCTTTAGGGTAGAATGATTGTAATATTCTAAATTTTTCTTATGCATTTTAATTATTTTTATGTCTTTATGACTAAATTATAGACCTAAAAACATGGAAGGACTTTGAAATTAGATAAAAAATAGTAAACCTGAGAGTTTATTTATGAAAAATATTCTAAAAGAAAGGTCTTGAAGTCTAGAGTCCAACGCAAGAAACGGTTCAAAAAAAAGTTCTTATAGAGAAAGTTAAAGCCATTTTAGTCTAGTAGCAAAAACGTAAATAACTCAAAATACTTGAAAATCGTGATTAAATTCGAAAATAGTGTTTTTTATGTTTTGAATGGGGAAGTTTTCAAATTTGATTTGAACACCTTCTATCTTTATGAGAACAATTTAAACTTGACCCTAAACCCTAGTTTTGCATAAAAGCCCTAAAACATTCAAAGAAGATCAAAGATGAGAGGTTGAAGGATTTGGAGAAATTTTCTAGGATTTTTGCAAAATTGAAAAAAAAATGCTTTTGAGTTTTAATCTCTGCAACATGTAAGTATCATGATCACATTATGAAATGTTTTTCATCTTAGGTTCATAGATTTTTATTTGGTTTTTAAGTTTGGTGATTTGCAATAAGTTTTTATTGGTTTTTCTTTTTTTCAAAGAAAAATCTGGGAAAGTACTTCTTTTTAAAAGTATGATTGTAAAATGTATAAGTTATAAGTAAGAATTGTGAAGTATCAAAAATTTGTAATATATATATTGTGGCAGTAGTTTAATGTTTTAGAAGATGAAAAATCTGTTTTGAATACTTTTATAATTGTGTAAATTAAGTCAAGCTTCTGATTTTCTGACTTTTTTTTTTTACTTCAAATTTTGTAATATTATGATATGTATGATGTTTTACATGTTCTTAACTCTATTCTGCAACAAATAATAAAAAGGTTTATGGATTAAACCATGAGAAATCAGTAAGGAGTGAAGATAATGAAATAAACATTCTAAAATTTTGAAAGTTTTGTTTAATATGAGTGTGACCCAAAAAGATACACTTCTATTCTTTGTTTTATCCTAAAAGTTATAAAAGTCATTAATGTTAAAAGTAAAAGATTTAAATTGAAGACCCATCAAAGGAATGTTTGATGGGGCCAAATCCATGCCTAAAACAGATCTCTGTATATGTGTGTCATTGTTCCATTAGGTTAAATGGTTCCTCTAACCTTGTTCTGGGTGGTTAAATAACGGTTTATCTATCTCTATCACTGAGAGGTTAATTTGGTAATTTCTGACCCAAACACCGAGTGGTTATGAATTAGTCTATAGGTCTTCCTTGATAATGGAAAGCTTTGTAATGAAATAAAAAATATATGAAAAAGTTAAAATAAGAATGAAATATGAAAAATTATGGTTTTTAATTTTAGAACATGAAAAAGATTAAGAAAAAGTACGCATATGTACATGTAAAAACCTGATTTTTGAACTGTTCTATTTCAGCTTTGGTTTGCTTGTAAGAATACTAATTTCAGTACTCATATTTTTATTCTCAATTGTATAGTTAGTTTGATATATGTACATTAGCTTTTAAACTATTATTGTTATTATTATTATTATTATTATTATTATATATCAACAGGTTACAGATACAGTTATGCTCAAGACATGATATGCATTTAATGTCCAAATCCAAATTCTATAGCCCCAAAAGGTATAGAGTTTGGGGTTGTGACAGAGATGGTATCAAAGCTCTACCTTTAGATGTTCGATAGACAAAACATAGAGTTAGATAACTTAGAAATCAGTTAGAAAAGTTTTAGAAAACATAAATTCAAAACTTTGAAAACTTAGCATGAAAACCTTACAATGTTAAAGATTGATTTGACCCTTGATTTTTTGATGATTATATGATATGATGTGATATGGTCTAACATATTTGAGGATTACTTGATTTACATGATGATTTATGTGATGATCTGACCTTTAGTTGTTTATGTTTTAGGTGAGATATGGAACCACTCCGTAGGACTTCTAAGAACTACACCCAAGATAACCAGTCTATTGATCCAGCTGGTAAACTTTAGATTGTTAAAGAGTTAGCTGAGGTTGTTAGGGCCCAAGTTATTACTAGAGATTGACATGAGAACAATGGCAGCCATGCTCTAGAATAGTTTAGGAGAATAGGATCATCTAATTTTAGAGGCACATCTAACTTGCTTGAGGCAGAGGCTTAGTTGGTGTAGATGAAAAAAAAATTCAATGTGATAATCTGTACTGAAGTGCGGAAGGCTTCATTTGCAATCTTCATGCTAAAGGGAGAAAATGAACATTGGTGGAGAGCCACCAGGGGCACACTGCACCTCGAGGAAGATTAACCAATCACTTAGAGAGTCTTCCTAAAGGCTTTTAGGGATTACTACTTTCCCCAAAGCATGAGAGATCAGGAGGAGATGAAATTTATGGAGCTTGTGCAAGGAAACCTGATTATTTTGTAGTACAAAGCAAAGTTTATGGAGCTAGCCTGATTTTCCTAACACATTATATCTGATGAGGAGAGGAAAGCAAAGAAGTTCCAGATGGGACTCCGCCCTCACCTTAGAGATTATTTATCTACCTTGCACTTAAAGACTCTTGATAATGTGTCTGAAATCGCCATGGTTATGAAGAGAGAATGTGAGGCACTACAGAAGCTTAGAGAGCAAAACAACAAGAAGAAAACTGTCCAAGAACCAATGAAGAGGGTTTCTAAAAACACCAGGGTGGTGAAGAAGAAAACTATCATGGAGCCTCAGAACACATTGCAGGCTTACCCCACATGTTGGAAGACACATTGGGGACCATGCTACAAAGAAACTGGGGCATGTTTTTGTTGTGGTGAGAAATGACACATAATCAAGGATTGTCCATTGATGAAGAATGCCTTTATTACTTATGGAAAGCCAAGGGAAAAGGTGTAAGGCCGCGTCTTTACACTGACTGAGAGAAAGGCTCCTGATTCCATTACAGTGGTGATAGGCATCATTCCTTTTTCTACTATTTATGTTAGAGTTTCCTAGTTTCACATGTTTCTTTATTGCTAAACACCTTACGTCACACTTAGATATCTTCCCTACATTGATGGACCAATTTTTATATATCTACACCGTTGGAAAAAAGTATAACAACTGAATGGGTATACAAATCATGTCCTATCATCATTAGGAATAGGGAATTGTTGGTTGATCTGATTGTGTTGAGTCTTAGAGACTTCGATATCATAATTGGCATGAATTAATTGTCCACACATCATGCTAATGTGGATTATTTTAACAAGAAAGTCACTTTTGACTTACTCAATGAGACAAACTTATAAGGGTGGGTTAGGATATCAGCTCTCAAAGTTGAAAGGTTGATGAGTAAGGGTGGGTTAGGATATCTAGCCTACATTATAAATGACCAAGAAGGGTAATTTAAGCTTCAGGATGTGCTAATAGTGAACGATTTTGAAGATGTATTTCCTGAAGACTTACCCAGACTACTGCCTGACAAGGAGATTGAGTTTGCTATCAACTTGGTTAAGGGTATGCAACCCATATCTATGGCACTAAAAGAATTGAAAGAGTTCAAGGCTCAGTTACCATATGGCACTTGTACTATTTGTCAAGAAGAATGATGGGTCTTTAAGACTATGCATTAAATACAGGAAATTAAACAAGGTGACTGTTAAGAACAAGTATCCATTTCTCATAATTAATGACTTGTTTGATCAACTTCAAGGAGCTTGTATATTTTCCAAGATTGACCAAAGATCGAGACACCATTAGCTCAAAATAAAGAAAGATGACATTCTCAAGATAGATTTTCGCACCAGATATGGACACTATGAATTCTTGGTCATGTCATTCGGGTCGACCAACGCACCAACGTCATTCATAGATTCAATGAACCAAGTTTTCAGACCTTACTTGGACCAATTTGTAATTGTGTTCATAGATGATATCCTGGTTTACTCCAAGGATGAGACAGAACATGAAGAACATCTTAGGATTGCATTACAGACATTGAGAGATCACAAGATCTATGCCAAATTCAGTAAGTGTGAGTTTTGGGTAGACAGAGTGATTTTCTTGGAACATGTAATCTTAAAGGATGACATATATGTTGACCCTAAGAAGGTTGAGGTTGTGGTTGATTGGCCTAGACCTACATCAGTAACTGAGATCTGGAGTTTCATGGGTTTAGCTGGATACTACAGGAGATTCATTGAGGGATTCTCCAGTATAACTGGACCATTGACTGAACTCACAAGGAAGAATAAGATATTTGAATTAACTAATAATTATGAAAGTAGTTTTCAAGAGTTGAAGAGTTGTTTGACATCCACTCCTATTTTGACATTGTTTTAGGGATCATATGGATTTGTTATATACAGTGATGCCTCTAGGAAAGGTTTGAGATGTGTGTTGATGCAACATGGAAAAGTGATTTCTTATGCATCAAGACAGTTGAAGCCTTATAAAGTGAACTACCCAACCCATGACTTGGAGCTGGCTACGGTAGTTTTTGCATTAAAGATTTGGAGGCCTTACTATATGGTAAGAAATATGAGATATACACTGATCATAAAAGCCTAAAATATTTATTCTCATAGAAAGACCTCAACTTGAGGCAAAGAAGATGGCTTGAGTTGATCAAGGACTATGATTGCACTATATTATATCATCCCAGTAAAGCAAACATTGTAGCTAATGTGTTAAGTTACAAGTATACTAGTGAATTGACATTTCTTATGGCACAACTAAGAGTGCAACCAGTCCTATATGACCAGATAAAAGCTAGCCAAGATTCTGATCTGAACATGCCAAAGTTGAAAACTGAAGTGAAAGAAGGAAAACAGACAAACTTTGTGGTTAGAAGTGACAATTTATTATGGTATCAAGGAAGATTATGTGTGCTTAATGATGAAAACTTGAAACGAGAAATCATGGAAGAGGTACCTAGTGCTACATATGTTGTACATCCTGGCAACACCAAGATGTAGAGGAATTTGAAAGAGCACTATTGGTGGAACAACATGAAGAGAGACATTGCCGAATTTGTCTCCAAGTGTTTGACATGTCAACTTATGGAGGTTGAACATTAAAGACCATCAGGAATGTTACAATCTTTGGAAATACCTGAATGGAAATGGGAACACATTTCCATGGACTTTGTCATAGGTCTACCCAAAACTAGAAAATGATTTGATACTATCTAGGTGTTTGTAGACCAATTGACCAAGTCTGCTTATTTTCTACCTATTCAAGTAAACTCTCTATTAGATAAGTTATCCAAGTTGTACATAAATGAGATCACGAAACTTCATGGTATCCCTATTGGGATTGTATCTAACAGAGATCCACGGTTTACTTATCAGTTTGAAAGAGCCTACAACAGGCTATGGAGACCAAGTTAAATTTCAGCATAGTGTTTCATCTACAAATAGATGTACAATATAAAAGGATCATTCGGATATTAGAGGACATATTGAGAGCATGTGTTATTGACTTAAAAGGAAGTTGGGATGTCCACCTACCTTTGATTGAATTTTCTTATAATAATAGCTATCAAGCTAGCATTCAAATGGCACCTTTTGAGGCACTATATGAAAGGAAGTGCAGAACTCCCATATGTTGGTATGAAGTGGGTGAAAGAAAGATGTTTCAACCAAAGTTAGTAAAAGTTGTAATAGAGAAGATTCACATAATTCGAGAAAGGTTACTTGCTACACAAAGTAGTCAGAAAAGCTATACAGATCAAAGAAGGAAAAAGTTAGAATCCTATGTTAGAGACCACATATTTTTTAAAGTCTCACCAACCAAATAAGTGCTGAGATTTGGGATGAAAGAAAAGTTGAACCCCAGTTACATTAAATTTTTTCAAGTGCTAAAGAAGGTTGGAGTTGTTGCATATGAGTTAGCCTTACCACCAAAATTAGCTCATATGCATAGGACCTTCCACGTATCTATTCTGAGGAAGTATATGTATGATCTAACTCATGTGATAGAGCATGAACCTTTGCAAGTCCATGATGATTTATCATATCAAGAGCAACCGGTGCAAATCTTGGACCAAAAGGAATAAGTGCTAAGATTTAAGGTGGTACCTTATGTAAAGGTGTTGTGGAGGAATCATGTTGTTGAAGAAGCAACTTGAGAAGGAGAAACTGAGATAAAAGAGAAATATCCACACCTATTTTAAACCAAGGTATATTGAATTCCGATGATGAAATTTATTTTAAGGGGGGAGAATGTAATACCTTAGATTTGCTTATTCATTTTAATTAATTTTATGTCTTTATGATTGAATTGTAGACCTAAAAACATGGAAGAACTTTGAAATAAAATGAAAAATAGTAAACATGAGATTTTAGTTGTGAATTAAAAAAAAAAATAAAGATTTTAAAGTCTAGAGTCCAACGCAACAAATAGTTTGAAAAACAAAGTCCTATAAAAAAAGTTAGAGCCATTTTAGTCTAGTGGTAAAATCATAAATGACTTAAAAACGCTACAAATCATGATTAAATTTGAAAATAATGTTTTTTTTAAGTTTTTGAAATTGCTAAGTGTGTAATCCTAGAGGGGGCGTGAATAGGATTTAATTAGATTTTTAATTCTTTTTAATTCCTTTTACCCTAATCCTAATTAAGTGAGTTAGTTAGTGATGTTCAAGTTTAATTTAACTCACTTAATGTGTTTGGTGCTTAAATGCTAATGATTGCAAGTATAAAAATATAAAGAACAATCACACAAAGATCACACACCACAACATAAGAATTTGTAGTGGTTCAGCCACACTGGGGCCTACATCCACTTTAACTACTCAATTTTATTAATCAATCTTCTACAAAGATTACAAGGTATTGAGCTAACATTTTTAAGTCTCATGTTTGGTGTCTCTGGCAACCACGGCCTTGGTTGTTTCCGAGCTAAGGTTTTATGATTTATTATACGGTATCTCTAACCATTGACACAAGGGTAAGGTATATGTGCACACCTTAAACTATGTGTTTGGTATCTTCGGTAAGCATGATTTTTGTTGTCTCCAATCCAAGGACTTAATCTTTGTCACAAGGCATCTCTGACCATTGACACAAGGGATTAGGTAAACTACCAATATGGTTCTCAATAACTGAATCTGCTAAATATGGTCAAAGTAAAGGAACAAGGTTCCAATACAATATAACTCTCAAACTAGTCAAATGTGTCAATATGGTCAACCAAGGGAAACAAAATCCCAATGTAGAGAGTGGCTCTCACTAACCAAGTATACCAATATGGTCACTAAGGGAAACCAAGCCCCAATGTAGAGAATGACTCTCACTAATTAAATATACCAGTAGAATAGTCTTTACCTCTGCTCAAGGGAGTGTGTGAGTGTCTTTAAAGAAGGCAAGTAAACAAGTAGTCACACAACCGAGCAAGCCTCTATATAGACAAATATAAGTGAAGCACAAGAAGGGCAATATCTCAAGTAAGGGAACCAATGCCTCAATATAGAGAGTGTCTCTTAACTAGCCAAATATACTAAGTGCATGGTCTCTATTCAATACTAAGGGAATGTGTGAATGCCTTTAATGAAGATAAGTATGCAAGTAAATCACACAACTAATTATGGCCTCTACAATAGACAAATATAAGTGAGGCTCATAAGGGTTTTATCTCTTGAATGGTTTTCCAAGGATTCACATGTAGAATAGTAGCATAGATATACAATAAGAAAAAGCTAACCACAAACTACCTACCATGTAAACAAACTCTAAAATATATGAAAAAGATTTACCTCAACCTTTTAGGTTAGGAGTTTGTATGCTTGGAGGTGTAGGAGCAAATCATCAATCTTCCTCCTATCTTCTCTTACGAAAGAACCCTCCTTTGTGGCCACAAGAGAGAAACAAAAACTTTCTTCTTCTCCTTTGGAAACTTGGAAGATTGAAGGAAAGTGTAGAAAGAGTAGAGCTTGTAGAGCTTTTTTTCTTGCCCAAAAACCTTTTTCTTTTTCCTTTGCTAATCCTCTTGAAAACTTAGGTTTAAAAAGAAAAAGTTGTCTTTTATAGGGTTGAGGAGCACCCATGGCCTTTGGATTGAAATATTTTATAAAGGGCAACATTTTGGAGCCTTGGATTTGAAAAATGGAGTTCAAATTTTGAAAAACACGCATGGGATTCATGTTTGAAATTTCTCTAGAAATTCCCTCCAAACTGATTAGGCTTTTCAAAACTTATATCGCAATCAGTTTGGGCCTATCGGTTTTAGGTTCGGGAGTTACTCGAAATCGATTGCGGTTATTGAAACTAATTTCACCAAAATTGATTTTGGATCCTGCAATTGATTTTGCAATTGGAAGGAGCTCATTCATCCGATCTTTTTAAGTAATCGTGGGTTTTGAACGGACGACGGGATCAAAAGATATGACCATTTTAAGTTGAGATGTCCATGCTCACTTCTCAACTCATTTTTCACTAGGGGTTTTTGAGAAATTGCACCTAGGGGTATACATTAGACTTAAGGCCTTCCTAGGATCAAACCTTAGTCTTTGGGGGTTTCCTAGAATATCCACACAATACCCATTTGGCTTTATACCTGATATACCTTTCGGGTCAAAGATAGTGACTTGACTCTTCCTTGGCACTTCTTTTTGGCTCTTCTTAGGCTCTTTGTTTGATATACCTTGGCTTGTAGTACTTGAACTTCTTCATTGTCATGGTGATGGTCTCCACACTAGACACTCATAAGCTCACTCATTATATATAACATTCATAGCCTACCACCTAGACTTTGAATAAAATTAACAAATTACATAATGACTTAACAGTCTCCCCCTTTGTCAATTTCATGACAAAACCCAAAAAATAAGAATACAACAATCATTACATAAGTGGACTCATAGTGTGGGGACTATATGTAGACTTCAATGAAGCTTTAAGGCTCCCCCTTGGTCCTTGGGCTTGTCAATACATGTCATCCTGCATCACAGAACTTATACCCATCTCATATGCCTTTTGAATATATAAACATTGAAAGCATGAACTAAGACATGCATAATATTTCTCCCCCTTTTTGCCATGAAAATACAAGGGTCTAGTCAATAGTATAGATAATAAGAAATATAGATGTGATCCAATGGTATAATGATAAGCACGAATAATTAAGTTAGGTTTATGTCAAGTTTTAGTGTTTACACTCCTCCTAAGTGTGTACTCCCTATATTTTAACCTTAGTCATGAAACTCCCTCTACTTGTGTATTCTCATATATATAGCACTCTAAGAACCAATACTCATAAGCTTACTCCCCCATAAGCTAGGAATCTCTCCCCATATTTTCATGGTATACTTCTCCATTTTTTTGTCAAGAGAGAGAGAGAGAGAGACCATAAGAAGCACTACATGTATCTAACATACTAGTCTTCATGCCTTGTGCACTGAGTAAAAAACTCTACAAACATAATCACAAAACAAACACCTCCCACATGCCAATAGAATAAGATATAAAACAAGATATAGAACAATTACATGAGATACAAGTAGGTGCTTTAAATTCAACAAATTTTATATAAATTTTCAGTTTTGTGTTCTTTGGTTAGTGGTTGCTCCCCTTATTTTAGTGCTCTACTCCCTATGAGCATGGTTGTAACTCCCCTTATATGTGTAAAGTGAATCCCCTTCACTTTCACACTTCATAAGAACCACTCAATCAGTGGATTTGAAATATTTCTCCCCCTTTTTGGCAAGAATTGTTAAGATATGAATAAACAAACCAAAAGCCAAATAAGAAAGGAGAAATTGAGTAAGAGAAAATCTATTAATAAGAAAATTGAATTACATCATCTAGCTCTAGAGGCTATAATCAACAACTAGGGGACTCCCCAAGGCAACATAAAATAAGTACAAGCCTCAGACATCGTTCGGATAGACTCTAGCCTAGACACAGGAGCAAATGACTCCTCAAGGTCTACGCTTCCTATCTAGGCATACCCATTGGCTATAAGTCTAGCCTTGTTCCTAGTCATCATGTCATGATCGTCATGTTTGTTTTTAGATATTCATTTTGTTTCAATGACATTCTTGTTAGAAGGTCTCTCAGTTACAAACCATACATCATTCCTCTTGAATTGGTTGAGCTTATCTTGCATGGCATTGATTTAATCTAGATCATTTAGAGCCTCTTTTACTTTCTTGGGCTCTATCTTGGAGGTGAAATAAGGATGACTTAGGAAATTTTTTATTTTCCTTCTTGTTATCACTCCATCCTTTGGATCACCAAGGATATCATTAGGTGATAATATTTTTGTGATCCTTTTCTCCTTAGGATGAGGTTGGGATTCATCATCCTTGAAGCTTTGTTGTGATGAGAGTTCATCTTAATCCTTTGTCATCACACCAATCTAAGAACTTGTGGTTCTTGAATTTCCTTCTATGGTTGCTTCGAATGTGCTTGATGAAGAGGTCCCTAGCAATTTAACTTCTTTTACAACTCATTGAAGGCCTCGAATTTCTCTCTTAGGAATGTCACCCAAGTGAAACGTGAGAAATCATCCACCACTACTATGAATTATGTCTTACCTCCTAAACTCTGTATTCTTATTAAACTAGCTAGATTTATGTGGAGAAGTTTCTAAAGGCCTAGATGTCCCTATTTGGTTTGTCTTCTTGTGAGGGACTCAAGTTTGTTTGCCTATTTGATAACCTTTAAACATAGGATTGTTAACTTGGGTCAACCAAGGAAAGCCTTAGACTATTTCCTTCTAACTTAGCCTAGATAAGTCTCTAAAGTTGATATGACCTAACCTTTGATGCCAAAGATTAGTCCCACCCTTTTGAGACAACCTACAAGAATCCAACTCATGCTTGTTGGGTTCTATGACAAAGCACTTGTTGCTTGTCTTTAACCCTTTAACAAGGAATTTATCACTAACCTTGTCCTTAATTTTACACTTATCCTTCACAGAGTGCACACCATAGCCTTTATCATAGATTTGGCTTATGATAATTAAATTGTGCTTTAGGTCTTGCATAAATAGGATATTTGTAAGTGTGGGAATATCCGAGACCTTTATGGTTCCCTCGCCAATGATCTTGGAAATGTCTCCATCACCAAATGTGACACTCCTACCTTGAGTTTCCTCAAGATTTACAAACAATGACCTATCCCAGTCATCTGTCTAGAGCACCCACTATCAAGGTACCACATTGATGTGCTCCTGGTTCTTAGAGCCGTATGGATGATTAAACATTTTAGCTCATCCCTTCTAACCCATATTTTTCTTAAGATCTTTTTTTTTGTGTTTTGTAAATGGGCTAAATCATTCTTCTCTTAAAGGTTTTTATTTTCAACACTTTGAAAATAGATCCTCTTATTGACATTTTTGCTATTAAGAGTTTTTTTGAAGTTTAGTGCTTTTGAGATTTAATGTCATTCATCTTCTTTCTACAATCACATTTCATGTGCCCTTCTAGACC
This sequence comes from Platanus orientalis, assembly GCA_025762735.1. Classification (NCBI taxonomy): domain Eukaryota; kingdom Viridiplantae; phylum Streptophyta; class Magnoliopsida; order Proteales; family Platanaceae; genus Platanus; species Platanus orientalis. The sequence continues at coordinate 8,757 of JAOXJP010270127.1, read as the reverse complement.
ACAATAGTTGCATGAAAAACTTAGTCTTCTAATGACATATGGTTGTGATTGTTTTCTCATAGGTTTTTTTAGTATGAGAGGATGATTGAGTTCTTTTAGGATCATTGGATTGGAAATGTTTCTTCCTAGAAGATAAAGTATAAGATGATTGGGGAGTTCTTCTAACTTGTCCTTTGGGATTTCTAGAAGTAGAGACATTTTCTTGAAATCCTCTAGAGGAAGAAGTCTTGTTGGCTTGAAGGCTATTCTATGTCACTTTGGTATAGAAAAAAGGTTGAGATTTTGGTTTCCCAAAAACCTCACATTGCTTTAAGGGTGTTTTGCCCTTAAATGAAGTGTTTTCCTTAGTTTCTACCCCATAGGACCTTTGTGATAGTCCTTGAAAAGACACTTTCACCTTGCCTTTATGGGAGGCTTTTGCATTAGCCTTTCCCTTAGCTTTCATAAAGACATTCTTAGGTTTTTGTAAGGAGAAAGTGCGATTAACATTGGAATTAGATCCAAGACCTCTCATGTCCCTATAGTCTCTTCCCATAGAGAGCGTTTTCTCAAATTTGTCATTTTCTTATGCTAGCATGAAAAGTGACTTCCTCTTGTCCTCCTCAGGCTCTTTGATTTTCTTGAGGTATTCTAAGGACTCCCTTCAATTTTATATCTCTTATGAGGTTTTCCTTCCTCATATTCATTTCTCCCTTAATTTGTTGCTATGAATTAACTATGGGAAAATATAAGTAGACCAAGTGATCTCAATAAACATATAGATTCGAGATAGGAATCATCCATAATAGACATGCTAGTCATGTATTATGGATCAAAATCAATGACCATTAGATAGATATACATATTATAATAGATTTCATGCATTGAAGCATAAATACATGCATGGTAGGTCATAGAGACATAAGTGATATATAAGGACATGTCAATCAAGATCAATATGTCACTAGTGATCTAATGATGTGCATGATTACACTAAGATCACTAAAAACAGTTTGTAGATGTGCTTTTATAAAACACACATGCTCCAAGTGTGCTAAGGTGACTTTGACACATAATATGTGAGTATGCTACTTAAAAGCAATGCCATCATGATCCGTATGATAAACAATTAGGCATAATAGATCATGAATAGTCACATGCACACATCTTAGGCTAATTTTTCATATGCTTTTAAGATTTTGAGTTGCATTTTCTTAAACAATGGAATCCAAGTATGTGAATTAAGATTTACTTAATATGATTCCACACATGCTTGGGACAATTGACACTTTTATTTTCCTTTAGTCAATTGATCTTCATAGATGATCAACACCTTTTATGCTTCCCTATAAAGGTGTTCAGACAAGGTTGATGCCACTCTCTTAAGTATATTCCTTGAAATCATTATCACACGCACACTTCATGGCCTCCTCGGTGACTGTACTTCAGAATCAGAAGACGAAACAATATAAGCATTAGGTTTATTACCTCAACTACAATGAGGTCCCCCACATCCACTAGTGAAGCCTCCTCTTTGTGACATAGAGGGAGGTTTTCCATATAGATCCCAACAAGTTTATTTCTTATGACGCATTTTCCCACAATGCTCACACTTAAGTTAGTCTTTTTCATCTGGGATAGTGGTGATACGACCATGTCCTCTATCATGGCCTCTTCGGTGAGAAGAGGATATAAGGGATGATCTTTCAACTGTTGGAGGAGCCAACGTGACTTGTCTTCTCCTTTGCTCCCTATGAAGATGAGAATACACCTCAGACAAACTAGGATAGGTCTCCCTATTTAACAACTGGATACGAATTTGCTTGAAATCGGGGTTGAGGCTAGCCAGTAATTCAAATGTCCGGGTTTTCTTAACAAATTTTTTATATGATGCAGCATTAGTGGCACATTTTGCTGGGAAGGGTTCATACTGGTCAATTTATTCCCATAAACATCGTAATTGTGTATAATATGTAGCAATGGATTGGTCCTCCTGTTTTGTCTGCCAAACTTGCTGTTGGAGTTCATAAACCCAGGCTATTTGACCCTTCTCAGTATATGTTTCTGCAAGAGAATCCCATATTTCTTTTGTTGTCCCCTTAAATAAGTACGCACTATTAATATTAGGTTGCATATATTGCAACAACCATGCCATCACTATGTCCTCCATTTAAGAAATCCGGGATCTGTAGAAGGAATGAAAATCTCATCAGTTATTTATTCTCATTTCCCCTTTCCAATTAAAGAGATCATGGCTGATTGTGACCATGCCAAATAGTTGGAACCATCGAGTTTTACGGTAGTGATTTAGGTATTTAATGAATCAGTTTGCCCGGACTAAACAATCTCAATACTGTTCTGTTATGTATTTTTCTTAGATTCAGACTAAGAATCCACATTGCTACTACTCGACTTTGAAAAAAATATTAGTGTAAGTCAATAGATCTTACTAGATGAGTTTGTACACCAAGTGACACGAATGGGGACACTAGGGGACACGAAGTGGAATGCCAGATTTTCAAGTGCAGATCGTAGATCGGGTGTTCATGAGCATAGATCTACCCATCTTGGTGACTTTTATGATGATTTGAGGTTTAAAAAAGCAAAAACCGAGATTTATGAGTCATTTTAACGTTTCCGTCAACCAAAAAAACTTCGTAACTTTCTTCAATCCGCTTTAAATCGAATGAAGCCACTTCCAAATGATTCCTTGTCAAAAAATGATCCAATCTCCTTTGATTTGTCGAAGAAAAAAATCCAAATTTGATCAGATTTATGGATTTTAACAGATTTGGCGGTTTTTTTCCAACTTCAAAAAAGCTTTCGAAAGACCATGATACAGGCTTCAAAGAAAATCTGCAAAAATCACAAAAAAAAAAAAAAAAAATCTCCCATGGGATTTCTATCCAGATCTGGGGGGTCTTTTGTCATCGTTAGTCGTATGGGTGTACGGCCTGTTGACTTCAGCAGGTCTCTTGCACCATCTTCTTCCTCCTGATCGAGCCTTGCTTTGATACCAAGTTGAAAAATAAAAAAAAATGAAGAAAATAAGAGAATATGAGAGAAAATGAGAGAAAAAGAGAATAGAGATGGCAAGAGAGAGAGAGAGAACTATGGATGAAGATCTGATGATGATGTAGCCTCATAGTCATTTTATTTATACTAAATGTATGCCCGAATGACAATAGTACATATTTGATGTAAGACTAAACATTGAACACTAACATAATACAACGATTATATATCTTTGCAGTTTTCACCCCAAAGAGCCAAGAAAATCAGCTCCTATAAACTATGGTTACCCTACTTTTTGTTTCCTTTAGTTTTCTTTTCAAGAAAAAGCTTTTCCACCATCATCTTGGCTTGCGACTTAAAGGTGTTATATATCATAACAGTATCAATGTCATAAGGGTGTTGTATACCCATACTATGGTATATTAATAAAGGTGTTGGCATAAATACCAACGTATGAGTATACCCTACTCATACGATTCACTCGTTAACCCTTCTCTCTTTCTCTCCTTTTTTTTTTTCTTCAATATTGTTGTGCAGGTAAAACCAAGTTAGTATCAGAGTGAGGTTAGGAAGAGATCTAACAGAACAGGAGAAGATGACGATTTCGGTGTTTGTACTGTTGACGTTAGCGGGTGATCGTGTGTTAGAGAAGGATGAACCCATATCCATGGTTGTCTTGATTAATGGGATTTTTTGGTGATTTAAAAAAAATTTAAGCTCTAAGAGGGTTTTTCAAAAGGTTTTCTTCTATAACCCAAAACTCTTAGTTTTTTAAGATTCGTTGATTCTGATCACAAGAAGGCATTTCATTTCGATTGGCTACAAGGGAGTGACCGTTTTTAGCAAAGGAATGTTTTGAAACAAACCCCATGAAGGATTGAGAGAGATCCGAAGTTTCTTATCCCTTGTTAGTTTTGCCTGGGTATGATATCCATTCGAACCCAGTTTTTTGAGGCTTGTGATGCTTAAAAAGTGTGGATTTGAGTACAAAAGTTGGATTAAAGGACTTGATTGTATTGTCGAGGACCTTTGCAACTCATGTCTCCCCATGTCCCCTCTTGTTTTGCTCCTCCAGATGGCCGGTTCTCTGTATTAGAGTGGTACTGTTCTCTGTTTGTTCTTGGTTTGTGATCTTGACTAAGTTTCATCATGTTTGAAGTGAGTTAAACATTCAACCTGCAAGAAAGTGAAATGGGTACACATGGGGGTATGGTAACTGAATTCCCTAACACACCAATTACGACAATTAAATTTGATGACATGAATTATCTTACGTGGTCAAAATCTGTTCTCATTCATGTCCAGGGCAGAGATAAGGAATACTATTTGAAAGGTGAAGTAAAGAAGCCTTTAAAGGAAGATCTAAAGTTTAGAAAGTGGAAGATAAAAAATGCAATAGTTATGGGATGGTTGCCAGGTTCGATGAAACCCGAAATTAGTGATCATTATTTATTCCTTGAAACGGCTCACCGGATCTGGCAATCCTTGTCCCAAGCATACTCTCAGATTAGCCATACAACCAAGATTTTTTATCTTCAGCAAAAAATAACAGTTTAAACAAGATGATCAGCCCCTTGCAATTTATTACTCTACTTTACGCAAGGTGTGGGAGGATTTAGACCACTACACCTTTTATTGTTCATCTTGTGTTCGAGATGTAACTGCTTATCGTAAACATGTTGAGGAGATTCAAGTTTTTGAATTCCTAATAGGATTAAACCCAAGTTTTGAACAAATTCGGGTTCAGATCCTAAATATAGCTCTTCCTCCCACTTTGAATGAAGTCTGTGCACATGTCTATCGTGAGGAAAGCCGACGAGGGGTGATGGATCCAGCCTCCTCGATTGAGAAATTATCACTTGTTTCGAGTTCCTCCAGAGGAGACCGTGGTAGTTTTATGGTTTATGGCCGTGGCGGATCTACGCATTTATCTAATGATCAGGATTGCCTTATATATGAGCATTGTGGCCACTTTAAACATACCAAGGATCAATGTTGGGATCTTCATGGACATCCACCAGACTTGGCACCTCACCCTCTTCATGCGGTGGTTTTGGTAATGGTCGTGGTAGTGGTCGGCTTAGCGGATAGCGACCTAGTGTTCACTCTGTTGCTTCTACATCCATAGAGTTACCTACCATGCCTCTAGTTATGACACTTCCTGCCTCTCATGATGTTAGCACTCTGTCCAATGATGAGATTGCGGCCTTTCAGACGTTTTGTTTTCCAACTCGATCACTCTTCCACGGCGCCTACCTCCTCGTTTGCCCACTCAGGTATCACTACATATGGTTTATCTACCTCATTCACCACTTCTCAGGGCTCCTAGATCATTGATTCAACGGTGTCTCATCATATGACCGGTATGCTCTCATTATTCACCTCTTATTATGTTTGTTCTGGGAAAGCCAAGGTTCGTATTGTAGATAGATCCTTGTTTTCTATTGTTGGTTAGGGTGATATTCCCGCTACTTCTGATTTGTCTCTCTTCGGTTCTTCATGTTCCAAAATTTTCATTGAATTTTCTCTCTATTAGTCATCTCACCAAAACCCTTAAATGCTATGTTACATTTTTTCCTTAACATTGTGTGTTTCAGGACATGGCGACGAAGATAATGATTGGTTTGGGGCATGACAAGGGTGGCTTTTATATTCTGGACTCTTCTTCACCAGTAGCTACTTCTGCAATAAAGGGGAATGATTCTTCTATATCATCAGATGAGTTATCTTTGTGGCACCTTCGACTTGGTCATTTGTCTTTTCATGTACTAAAGAAGATGTTTCCTCACATCTCTTTTCCTCAATCAAGTAGTTTTTTGTGAACCTTGCCAGTTGGCTAAGCATTGTAGATCACCTTACCCCATTAGTATTAAAATAAGAGTTCAACTTCTTTCTCTATTGTGCATTCTGATGTATGGAGTCCCACTCTTACTACTTCTTTATCTGGTTTCAAGTATTTTGTCACTTTTGTTGATGATTGTTCCTGAGCCACTTGGCTTTATCTGCTTAAGCATAAAAGTGATGTGACTATTGCATTCAAATCATTTTATTTTATGGTTTGCACTCAATATAGTATTGAAATTCAAGTTCTAAGATTTGATAATGGTAGTGAATATATCTCTCGTAACTTAGCATCCTTTCTTGATACGGCTGGTATTGTTCACTAGACCACATGCCCAAAAACACTATAACAAAATGGAGTGGTAGAACGAAAAAACATCTCTTAAAGATTGCCTGTGCCTTCATGTACACCATGAATGTGCCAAGGACCTTTTGGTCTAAAGCCATTCAAACTGCAGTGTATCTTATGAACCGGATGCCCCCCTGGATCCTTTCTAACAATTCCCTCTTATTGTGTTGTCTCTCAATTCTCAATTATTCCCTCTTCCTCTAAAAATCTTTAGTTGTATTTGTTATGTTCATGTTCCTAAATCTGATTGCTCCAAATTGGATCCCAAAGCCCTCAAATGCCTATTTCTAGGCTATGGTGTTGATCGTAAATGATATAAGTGTTATTATCCCTCTACGCATTGTAAATTTGTGTTTAGGGATGCCACTTTCTTTGAGTCTCTTCATTTCTTTTCCTTTGGTAAGACACCTCTTCAAGGGGAGTCTCGTATGGGTGAATGTCCTTAGTCCCTCTACCACTGCTAGTTCCCGTATATCATTTTGATAGTGGTGATGGTGGAAAGAGGGAGAATGATGACAAATGAGAAAATAAATAAAGGGAGAAGGAGTTGAAATACTATAGTCGAAAGAATAAGCAAGAGGGAGTACAAGAGCAAGATCCACCTTCTCATGAATCACTTCAAGACTTTACTTCTTTGGAGCCCTCTCTTGAGACAAGTAATGTAACAATTCTACAATTCTACTTTCTCCTACTTCAACTCAGGCTTTTGAGAATTCAAATCTTAACCAGCCTATTGCCCTTAGAAATGGGGTGGGATCTTGTACTCAATATCCAATGTCTAATTTTGTCTCATATCCTGCACTATCACTACCTTTTAGCAGATTCTCATTCACATTGTCCTCCATCACTGTTCCCTATAATGTAGCTAAGACTATGAACCAGCCACAGTGGAGGAATGCCATAGAAGAAGAAATGAGAGCATTGAAAAGAAACAAAACATGGGAGCTGGTTGATATTCTTAAGGGAAATAAATTAGTAGGATGTAGGTGGATGTTTACAGTAAAATACAAGTCTGATGGATCTGTGGAAAGATATTAGACAAGGTTGGTTGCAAAGGGTACATAGTTTTATGGCATAGACTACCAAAAAACTTTTTTCCCGGTTGTTAAGATGAACTCAGAACGAGTACTCATGTCACTAGTAGCAAATCAAGGGTGGCCTCTCTTATAGTTTGATGTAAACAATGTTTTCCTTCATGGGGATTTAGAGGAGGAAGTGTACATGGACACTGCACCAGGATTTCATGTATGCAATGCTTATGGCAAAGTGTGTAAGCTGAAGAAAGCCATATATGCCCTAAAGCAATCACCACGTGCCTAGTTCAAAAGATTTAGAACTACATTGATCAATGCGGGATATAATTAAACTCAGGCAGATCACGCATTCTTTACCAAACGTCATGACTACTAGGTAACGGCCCTAATTGTGTATATTGATGATATAGTTGTCACATGAAATGATGAAGTGGAAATTGCGCGGCTGAAAAATGCATTGGACAGAGAGTTTGAAATCAAGGATCTAGGTTCCTTAAGGGACTTTCTTGGAATAGAAGTTTCTCAATCAACATAGGGTATATTTCTCGTCCAACGAAAGTATGTTATAGACTTATTGAAAGAAGTAGGAATGGCTGGTTGCAAACCTTATCTCACCCCAATCGAAGCAAATCATAGATTGAAAGAAGATGACAGTGAAAGGCTGATTGATGCGGGAAGATACCAAAGGCTGGTAGGACGTCTCATATACTTATCCTTAACTCGTCCTAACATTATGCATACAGTGAGTGTAATCAGCCAATATATGCATGCTCCCACTCAAGATCATTTGGAGGCTGCATATATAGTGCTCAAGTACTTAAAGGGGTGCCCAGGAAAATGTGTATTATATAGAAAACATGGTCACTCTCGGATTGAAGTCTACATTAATGCTGATTGGGCAGATTCAATGACAAATTGTAGATTCACTTTTGGTTATTGCTTGTTTGTAGGAGGAAACCTGGTGACTTTGAGGAGTAAGAAATAGTCTGTGGTTACAAGGTCCAGTGCAGAGGCTGAGTTCAGATCAATGGCACATGAGATTTGCAAATCCTTATAGCTCAAAATGTTGCTAACTGAAGTGGGGTATCCAGTGCAAGGTTCTATGAATCTGTATTGTGACAATAAAACAGTCATAAATATTGCTCATAACCCAATACAACACGACATGACTAAACATGTGGAAGTTGATAGGCATTTCATCAAAGACCACATAATGAAAGACAATATATGCATTCTGTGCATACAAACCAAAGATCAACTTGCAAATGTATTTACCAAGGGACTTGGGGGCATGGTATCAAATATCTCGAAATATCTTAAATATCTTCCGATATATGTCCATATCTACCAAGACTGACACGATATATTCTTATACCGACACGAAACATTAAGTACATTTTCAAAATTCATTTTTTGGTCAACATGATGTACGATGTCGGTGTGTTTAAGAAAATATTCCCCCTTCACGATGTATTATTGCCTAATATCGACATTGTGTTGTTATGATAAAAAATTACATGAAAAACGATAAATTTCAAA
>JAOXJP010270117.1:0-20242 GCA_025762735.1 Platanus orientalis | reverse complement strand
CATTTAGTGTCTTGACTTGATCCTCCAACTCTTGGATGAGTGAGCCATCACTAAGTAACTCATCATTTTCATCTTCCAAAGTTTTGAGCTTCTCCTCTAGCTCAACAACCTTGTTGGACAATTTTTATTGTTCTCAAGAAGTTTTTCCTTCTTTAGCTTCCTTTGACTTATTCTAAGCCTAGAAATAGCCTAGAATCATTAAGCTTCTTCTCTAGTTCTACTATTTTTATGCTCATCTCTTCCTTTTCACATAGGAGCAAGTAGTTTTCTTTGGAAAGATCCTTCACCTTTTTCACTTTTTGAAGAAGACTCTTGTTTAAGAGAGAAGATCATGTTTTTGAGGGATTTTGATTTTCAATCAATTCAATGATTTTCTTTTTGAGTTGTTTGTTTTTCTTTTCCAACTCAACACTTCATATAAAGAGGTCATCAAATGTCTCTTGTGCATCATAGGTCTCCTCATCTTCTTCATATTCTCCCTCATTTTCACTTGAGTCACTAGACTCTAACAGTGAACTTATAGGAGTTTCAAATGACATAAAAGCCTTGATCTCTTGTGAGAGAGTTTCCTCACTACTTTGGGATTCATGTTCCAAAGTCTTAGACTCATCATCCCATGTAGTCGCCATGGCCTTGCCCTTTGATTTGTACTTGTTCTTTTTGTTGCCACAATCTTTGGCAATGTGCCCCCTACCTTTGCATTCACAGCAAATGGGTGGTTCTTTGGAGAAGTTCTTTTTGTAACCAAGGTAGGACTTTCTCATTTTCTTATTTTTTGAGTAATCCTTGGTATTTCTTTTAAAGAAATTATTGAACTTTTTTGCAATAAGGGCCAAGTTATCATCCGAATCTTCATTTGATTCGGAGGGCTCTTCTATCTTAAGGGTAATGCCCTTTTTCTTGATAAGTTCCTTTATGGCTGCTTCAAATGTTTGAAGTGAGCCAATTAACTCCTCTATGGTAGTGACCTTAGGCCTAAACCTTTTGGGTAGAGAGTTAAGTACTTTTCTTACCACTTTGGACTCAGGGATGTCCTCACCTAGACTCTTGATGATGTTTACTAAGTTTGACAACTTGGCATTGAATTGAGAGATTTCTTCATCATCCTTCATTCTAAGAGCTTCAAGTTGTGCCTTGTACATTTAAAGCTTAGACATCTTTACGGCATTTGTACCCTCATGGGTAATCAAGAGAAGCTTCCACGCTTCTTTTACCGTCTTGAGATGAGTTATCCTCCTAAACTCATCAAGGGCTAAGCCACTACCTATGGCATTCAATGCCCTAAAGTTAAACTTGTGAACATTTGACTCGATGGGAGTCCACTCACTCCTAGGTTTGTTGGGTTACGTATAGATATCAACAATCATACCCTATACGCTAGGGTCATATGCATTTAGGAATATCTTCATTCATGATTTCTAATATCCATAGTCGGTTTCATTATAAAATGGAAGGGTACTAATAGACATGCCACTCTCTTCTCTAGCCACCTAGGATTTCTAACTAGGATCTTTCTCGGGATGTTAATCACTATGTTAGTAACCTAGGCTCTGATACTAATTGAAATGTCACGAAAGTAATCCTAGAGGGGGGTGAATAGGATTTCTTAATTTAATTAACTCCTTTTTAAATTGTCTTGTGGATGTTATTAATTACTTTTACAGTTATCTTAATTAAGTGTGTGTGCTTCAATGTAACTGCTCAAGAACAATATCAAACATATGCTAAGCAAGAGTAGTATAAAGTATAAATATGGAGAGACAAGCAATCACATAACCACAAATCACACCACAAGGTATATAGTGGTTCAACACTCGTGCCTACATTCACTCTTCTAAAGCTCATTACCAAGCTTAAGTAAATTTCATTTAGGTACTATTACAACCTAGGTCAATATACAAACCTAGCTACTTGCTCAATGGCAAGTTAAACAACAACAATCGATGTCTCCAGCGAGTGTGTACTGCTTCTGGTGTCTCCAGTGGAGGTAGTTAAACTTTTGGTGCCTCTAGAAGAATTAAAACAATAACAATAATGAATATGAATGAAAATAAATGCAAAGACAAGAAAATGTTACCACAATATAGTTGATGTTGCTAGTTGCTCAAATGCGGGATGCTCCTTGTTGAACTAGTATACCTTAGCTACCCACAAGCTCTAAGTACTTAGCTCTAGTGCTCCTTAAGCTCAGCTAAAGGTGAGTTCTTGGGAAAGTGCTCACCACAACCTCTCCTTAATAGTAGAAGTGATGCTCAATAGGAGAGAATAATTGAGAGAGAGAAGTGCAAAATACTATCTACTAAAGCTCAATAATCTATAGGTAATGGATGTTTGCATAGTGAAGACAACTCTCAAATATTGTATGCCTCTTAGCTCTCTCAAAAATAACTTGGAGTGTTGGATATTTCTTACCCTAAACGGAAAAGGTCCCTTTTATAGGAGGGAGGAGCATCTACAACCTTAGGATAGGCATATGACAAAAAGAGAAGAATTTTACGCCTTTTGATATGCAAAAATAGGGTTTAAATTTCAAAAACCTCGCTTAAATTTTCGTGATTTTTTTTTCCAAAAATATACTCCGAATCGATTTGAGGTTTAGAAACTGATTTGGAATCCAAATCAATTTTGAAACCCGCAATCGATTTCGACTGCCTATCAGACCCCAAATCAGTTTGGGGTTTAGCAATAGATTTAGGTTTTGGGAAAAATCCCAAAACTCTTGTCGAAACTGATTTTGGCATATTGGTTTGGGGCTCAGGAGTACTTGACTGAGATGAAAAATAAGCATCAAAACTGCTTGCAAGTTTCCAATCAATTTCTCCAAAATTGATTGCAAATTTCGCAATAGGTTTCGACTGAATTTTTTACACTTTAATTTTTAAGCTACTTTTGGGCTGTCCTTTAGGATATTGATTTAAGTATTCTCAAGGGACCTAAACCATATCTAAGTTCATTTTAAGAGACACAAAATGATATGTATGCATGTGATATACCTTTCTTGGTGTGCGTTTTTCCCGTGCTCTTCCTTGGGTCTTTAGTCCTTGGCTTCATGAGTTGAACATGTGAGATCACATAGGATACTTACAAGACTCCTATCATTACCCAAATTCCCATGGGATTGACATACACCAACAGTACTCATTGATGAAGGAGCGCCGGAAGAATACCTTCTTGTACTTTTCTAGACTTTTTGCATTACGAAAAGGTGAATAGGAACCCTTTTTCATACTCTTGGAGCACTTGCCACGCGGCGGTGATTCCATTATTGTATGTTTGCTTGGGTTCCTTAGAGGTTCAGATGAAGAAGTGGCTTAAGACAATTTTGGTGCCTTTGAGGTGGTTCTCTTCACTCTTAGAGCTATTAGAATCAAGGATTTTGGAGATTTAAGGATTTAGGCAGGTGCAAATCTCACAAGCAGAGCTTAGAGGAGAAGAGAAACAATGTGTCAGGTGAGAAAATGGTGCCTGGTATTGATTTTAAACACCATGCATTTTTTATAGACTAAACTGCCCTCTTAAGCGATCACGAGATTCATGATCGGTCAGGGCTTGTTCGATCATGAGATCTGTGATCAATCACAAATCATGTGATCAATCATGAAGCACAATCATTTTCCCCTTGTTGCATCTTCCTCCATGTCTAAGAGCTATAGTGCTAGGGAAAAGTCAACTAAGCTCTAATCCCTCCTTAAATCCACTTCTAGCCTTGGTTGGCTTGGTTTTAAAGACTTCCATGCCAATCTCTAGTTGTGCAATAGGATAAAATTCATGAGATTATGCACAAACCAATAGTACTTCAGAGATATTCAAACCGCTTGGAATCAAGAGTTTTGGTAAGAATATTTGCCAACTGATCTTCGATCTTCACATAATCCAATTGTCGAATGAAATAGTGTCTTATGTCAATGTGGTTTATCTTTGAGTGTTGAACTAGATTCTTTAAGATGTGGATTGCACTCTTGTTGTCAACAAATAGACTCATGGTGCCTTGACTCAACTCGTAATTCTTAAGCATTTGCTTCAACCACAAGAGTTGAGTGCATCCACTAGCAGATGCAATGTACTCAACTTCAGTGGTTGACAACTAGATGGAGTTTTATTTCTTGTTATACGAAGAAACAAGACTATTACTTACATAGAAGAAACCTCCACTTATGCTATTGCAATCTTCAACATCACCAGCCCAATCAACATCTAAGTAATCCGTAATCTCAGTTGTGGTGTCAATTGGGTACCACAGTCCACAGTGCATTATCCCATGGACATAGCAGATGATTCTTTTAGTTGCCTTAAGATGCGACTCTTTAGGATCATCTTAATACCTAGCACATGTACCTACACTAAAGGAGATATCCGGTCTATTCATAGTCAAGTAAAGCAAGCTCCTAATGATACTCTAGTAGTAGGTGGAGTTAACCTCGATTCCATCAAGATCTTTTTATGAACTTGCCACTTGTGCTAATGGGGGTGTTCGCTAATTTGGATTCTTGCAATCCAAACTTAGTCACAATGTCTTTAGTAAACTTGGTTTAGCTTAAGAAAATGCCTCATTGGTTTTCTTCATTTAAAGACCAAAGAACAACACATCTCAACTCAGACTTCATAGTTTAGGCAAAACCATGGGACATTTCCTCATTGATAGACCTAAAAATGATGTTATCTACTTAAATGTGTACAATGAATATATTGTCATTTTCCTTCTTGACAAAAAGTATCTTATCTAGACTTTTTCTATTAAAATGGTGATCAAGAAATCCAATGATCCTATCATACCAAGCTCTTAGAGCTTATTTGATGCCATATAGTGCCTTCTTGAGCCAATATATATAGTTTTACAAGTGAGGATCTACAAATCCTTCTGATTGCTCTACATATATCTCTTCTTGGAGAATGCCATTTAAGAATGCACTCTTAATGTCCATTTGATATAGTTTAAATTTTAAATAGCACACAATGGACAAAATAATCCTAATGGACTCCAATCTAGTAACATAGGAAAAGTCTCCTTAAAGTTGATGCCATCAATTTGGGCATACCCTTTTGCCACTAATCTGGCCTTGTTTTGGGTCACTGTATCATGTTCATTATATTTGTTCTTGAAAATCTATTTGGTATCAATGACATTCTTGTTAGAGGGTCTTTCAGTTAGAAACCACACATCATTCCTTTTAAACTGATTTAGCTCCTCTTGCATGGCTAAGATCCAATCCGAATCACAAAGAGCCTTTTTTACTCTTTTGGGTTCTATCTTGGACATAAAGCAAAAATAACTTAGAGCATTTTCTATTTGTCATCTTGTCTTCACTCTAGTGTTTGGGTCACCAAGAATGTCACTTTGGGATAGTCCCTTGGTGAGCCTCTTCTCCTTAGAATGAGGTTGAACCTCTTCAACTTCATCCTTGGAGCTTGGTTGAGATGTGAGCTCCTCTTGGCCTTGTTGAGAACCTTCAATCTCTTTTGGAGATGAGGTCTTAACCTCTTGGTCTGAGAACACAATAGGTTGATTTGCTTGTTCTTATGTTGACTCATGATCATCTATCGCTATATTGATTGACTCTTCCATTATGAGAGTCATCTTGTTGTAGACATGGTAGGCTCTACTAGAGGTGGAGTATTCTAGAAAAATAACCTCATCACTTTTTTGTCAAATTTTTCATGTTCTTTATCCTAAGGATATAACAAGTGCTACCAAATACTCTAAAGTATTTAACCGTTGGTTTTTTCCCACTCCATAGTTCATGGGTTGTTTTATCTATTCCCAATCTTTGGTAGACATGGTTTGAGATATAGCATGTAGTGCTGATTTCCTTAGCTCAAAAGAGTTTGGCTAAATCTTTGCTAGTAAGCATAGAGGTAGCCATATTAAGTAGAGTTCTACTCTTTCTTTCAGCCACTCTATTTTGTTGTAGAGTTTTAAGGAATGAATATTCATGTTTTACTCCCATCACATCACACCAATCTGAGAATTTATGATTCTAGAATTCTCTTCCATGGTCGCTTCGAATACGCTTGATGGCCAATTTCTTTTCAATTTGAATTCTCTTACAAATGCTTAAGAATTCATTGAAAGCCTTAGTTTTCTCTCTTAGGAATGCTACCTAAATGAACCTAGAGAAATCATCAACCACCACCATGAAATATTTTTTACCACCTAGACTCTCCATTCTAGTAGGACCGGCTAAGTTCATATAGAGAAGCTTAGATGTCCCTATTTAAGTAGCCTTTTTGTGTGGGACTCTAGTTTGCCTTCTCATTTGATAACCTTCGTACAAAGGGTTGTTAATTTTACTTAACTTAGGTAAGTCCTTGACTATACCTTTCTTGGTAAGGCTAGCTAGGTCTCTAAAGTTAAGATGGCCTAATCTTTGATGCCAAAGCTTGGTCTTATCCCTTTGAGATGTGAGAGAAGTATATGTTTCTTGCTTGTAGGGTTCTATGACATAACAATTGTCACTTGTCCTCATTCCCTCGGCTAGGATTTTTCCTCTTTCATGATCTTTGATCGCACATTCATCCTTCCTAAATTAGACTGCATAGCCTTTATCACATATTTGGCTTATGCATACCAAGTTGTGCTTTAACCCTTGCACATAGGGAGCTTTGGTGAGAGGGAGAATGTCGAGGGAAACTATGGTTCCAACACCAAGGATTTTGGTAGTGTTTCGATTAGTAAAGGTGACACATCCACCTTGAGCTTCCTTAAGTTGAGTAAATAGTTTCCTTTTTCTGGTTATATGCCTTAAGCATCCACTATCAAGATATCATCTTGAAGTGCTTCCGGCTCTCAAGGTGGTGAGGATGACTAAGCATTTTAGTTTATCCTTTCTCACTCACTTCTTCTTAACCTAAGTTGGTTTAAAGCTTTGCTTTCTAGCATTTTGTTCTTAGGCTAAGTTCTTCTTTCTTTGAAGGTTCTTATTCTTAACTTTTTAAAAATAGTTTTTCTTGATGACATTCTTCCAAATTTATATTTTTCTAGATGATTGAAATCTTTGGGATTTAATGTCATTTGCTCTCTTTATACAATCAACCTTGATATGCCCTTCCAAGCCACAATAGTAGCAATGGAATTGTGGTCTTCTAAAAGTGTAGGATTGTGTTTGTTTCCTTCTAAGGGGTTCATTGTAGAAGGATTGTTGGGTTTTTCTAAGTTGCCTAGACTTTTTAGGTTGCCCCTTGGCCATCCTAGAAGTGGAGGCATTCCGTTGAAATCCTCTAGATGTAGAGACATTTCCTTAGAATCCTCAAGAGGATGATGCTTGGTTAGTTTGAGGTCTACTCCCAACTATTTAGACATAAAACTGAGATTGGGATTGCATTGGTCCCTCTCAAGCTCTACCTTGACTCATAGGAGCCTTTCCCTTAAGTGAGGTATTTGGTCTATTCTCAAACTTTTTAAACCTTTGATAAGGTTTTTAGGCTCCACTTTTTTCTTTTCTTTATTGAAAATTTGTGGAGGAGGTTGAGTTTTTCTCGTGGCTTTAATAAAGCCATTTTTGGGCCTTTGAGTGGAGGAAGAGGTATTGACTTCAGAATTATATCCAAGTCCATTCATATCTCCATGATCCTTACCCATTGTGAGCATATTTTCAAATTTTCCATTTCCTTGGGCAAGCATGAATATATTTCATCTTGTCTTCCTTAAGTTCCTTGATTTGTTTGAGGTAATCAGGAGACTTTCTTATGAGTTGTGCAAGTCATGTTTAAATCCTTGTTTCTCTCAGCTTAGTAAAATCAAAATATTTCTAGGCTTAGAGAAGGACAATAGGAAGTATGATAAGAGAAGACTTATCGATAACAATAAAAAATTCAAGGCCTTGCCTTGGTTCTCTAACTCTTGAATGAGTGAGTTATCACTATTGGTCTCATCTTTTTCCTCTTCAACTATTTTAAGCTTCTCCTCAAGCTCAAGAACCTTATCGGACAATTTTTTATTGTTCTCAAGAAGTCTTCTCTTATCATGTTGCCTATTGTCCTTCTCTAAGCCTAGAAATATTTTGATTTCACTAAGCTTCTTTTCTAGTTCTATAATTTTTAAGGCTAATTTCTTCCTTTAAACATAGGAGTAAGTAGTTTTCTTTGAAAAATTCTTTTTGATTTTCACTTTTTGTAGAAGATTCTTATTGTAGGATGGAGATGGTGTCTTCTAGGGATCTTAACTTTTTAATCAATTCTTTGATTTCCCTCTTGAATTGTTTGTTCTTTTTCCCCAACTCAATATTTTGAGTGAAGAAGTCATCAAAGGCCGCTTGTACATAATAGGTCTCCTCCTCTTCTTCATCATCTCCTTCATCCTCACTACTAGAGTCACTTATGCCTATAAGTGAGCTCCAAGGAGTGTTGAAAGTTATAAAGTCTTTGATCTCTTGTGAGGAACCTTCCTCACAACATTAAGACTCATTTTCTAAAACCTTGGAATTGTCATCTGAAGTTGCAGCCATGGCCTTGCCGTTTGGCTTGAACTTGTTATTCTTATTGCCACTACCCTTGACAATATGATCTCTCTCTTTGCACTCATAGCAAATGGGAGGTTCCTTAGAGAAGTTTTTCTTCTTCGTAGAGTTAGGGAAGGATCTTCTCACTTGTTTGATGTTGGAGTAATCCCTTGTATTTCTCCAAAAGAACTTCTTAAACTTCTTAGCCACCAAGGCTAAGTCGTCATCCGAATCCTCGATGGATCTAGAAGGTTCCTCTACCTTAAGGGCTATACTCTTCTTCTTAGTAGTGACCTTAATGGAAGCCTCAAATGTTTGAAGGGGGGACTATCAGTTCTTCTAACTTAATAACTTTAAAGTCCCTTCTCTCCTTAATCATAGTCACTTTAGGTCTAAACCTTTTTGGGAGTAACCTAATCACTTTTTATCAACTTTTTACTTTGGGATATCCTCTCTTAGTCTTCTCATGACATTTACCAAGTTGGATAACTTGGCATTAAATTGGGAGACATTCTCGTCTTCCTCCATCTTAAGTGCTTCAAGTTGTGCATTATACATTTAAAGCTTAGACATTTTTATAGCACTCATATACTTATAAGTGACCGAGAGATATAACCATGCATTTTTAGCTATCTTTATATGTGAAATCCTCCTAAACTCATCAGGGGATAGACCACTAGTTATGACATTTAGGGTTCTAAAGTTGTACTTATGAGCCTTCACTTTGGTGGTGGTCTATTCATTTATAGGTTTATTGGGTAGTGTATAGCCATTTAGTATAATATCCCAAACCTTGTGGTCATAAGCATTTAGGAAGATCTCCATTCGAGATTTCCAATATCCATAGTCATTTCCATTGAAAAATGGAAAAGTGCTAATAGACATGTGATTATCCTTTCTAGCCATCTAATGTTGTTCTAAGATTTTTGTTAGGATCTAACTCGGGTTGTTAAGTCCTAAATGAGTAACCTACATTTTGATATCAATTGAAATACCTAATAGGTTGATCTTAGAGGGGGTAAATAAGCTTTAAAAGTTATTTACCCCTTTTAAGTATGTTAGGATTAATTTTAAATTCACTTTTAGCTTCTTTAAATTAATCCTAGTGTGTGTATGATATAAAGTGTCTACTCAAGTATATTTTCAAATAGGTTGTGTGCAAGGGTAGCTACTAGCATATAAGTAAAGAGACAAGCAATCACATAATCAATCCACAACAATAGATTTATAGTAGTTCGGCATGATGGCCTATGTCCACTCTTCTAAGGCTCATCTCTGAGCTTAGGTATATTTCATTTAAATTGACTAATAAAACATAGGTAAAAAACATACAAAACCTAACTACTTGTCCTTGGCAAGCTAATTAATACACTCGGTGTCTCTGGTGAGTGTAGTCAAGATTTTGGTGTCTCTGACAAAAGCAAATAAAGATACATATGAATATGAATACAAGAGTAAGCAAATATTACCACTAAATAGTTGATGCTTCTCTGTTTCCAAGTGGGGGTGCTCCTTGTTGAGCTAATATGCTTTAGTACACCCACATACTTCAAGCCTTGGCTCTAATGCTCCTTAAGCTCAGCCAAGCAAGGTTTTCTCTTAGAAAGAACCCACTAATAGTTCTCCTCAATGATAATAGTTTGGAGTTGTAGAGGAGAAGATGAGATAGTGAACTTTAAAGAAGATGATAGCTAGCAAAGCTCAAAAACAATGATAGAGAGGGATTTTTCAAAGGAGAAGACTCTCTTTTTTGCAAGGGTTCTAACACTTTCTACCTTGCTTAAAGTGTTTGCCCTAAAGGAAAATTTTTCCTTTTACAGAGGATGTGGAGCATCCTAAGTCCTTGGATTAGAATCTTTGAAAATGGAAAAAATCTTTAAAGCCTTCAATTTTTGAAAACAAAGTTCAAATTTTGAAACATTTCATATGGGGGCAATAAAAATTTATGTTTGACAAAATTTTCCCTATGATCGATCACCAATCTCTTGATCAATCATGAATCAGGCTCCAAGCATTTTTATTATGTGGTGGATCAAGAGATTCGTTATTGGTCATGAGACCTGGGCCTAGGCCATGATCCTTCTGATGATCGATTACGCCTGAAGGGGCCCAATGCTTGGAAGTCTTAGATTGGGTCTAATATCCTGGTCATGATTGATCACGGCCTTGATCTCTGCACTTTTTTGGGTTGAGTGTAGGGGTTGTCCTTGGGCAGTTTCGCCTTAGGTCTTTTGTGAATTTTTCCCACATGTTTAGGTCCACAATTTGGTTAATTATGTTATATGCAATGCACGTTTTATACCTTTTGTGGAATGGGCAATCCGAGATGGTTTTCGGTCTTCCTTCAAGTCTTTAGTCAAGCTTGTCTTCTTGTTTTGAACTTGAGAGCACATTAGACAATTAATCTAACATATGGTTTGTCCATAGGATTGATATCAAATACACTAACAGAAATATTTCTATAATTCATAAAACAAACATAGGCATAGCAATGCCTTGATTCAATCATTTTAAAGGCATATGATTCACTTAGATTCGATGTTAGTACATGATTTGATATTTATAAGGCCAGAGTCGCAATAATTCACTAAAATTTCACATAAGATCAATGATTCAAAGTTTGTAATAGGATTCGATGGACCACATAGTTCATATAGTCACATAAGAAGCATAGATATCAATAGAATCAATAAGTTCAATACAAATTTATAGAAATTCAAAAGTTCAAGTGATTTTCCAATTAATCTGATCGTAGAGATCATCCAAATAACACTTCTAGTGTTCAAAACAAAAGAAAAAAACAAGATGGCCTTTCAAATTGGTCATTAGTAGTATATATTTTAAAGGATTCACAATTTCACACAGATTTTCCAAGATTTACATAGAAAAAATTCAGATTTCACATAATCAAAAGGTTTTCATGAAGGAAATTAGTCCATACAATGTTTAAGAACAATAATCTTTCATAAAATAGGTGTAGATCTAAAGATCAAAAAAGATTAAATAGTTCAAAGCATAGATCTACATAATTTTTAAGGATTCCAATAAGAAATGGATTATACCAAGCATAAAGAGAAAAATACTTACTAAACCAACTAGGATTCAAAGATCTAGCATAGTTTGATGGATTAAATTTAAAGATTTCCAATATTCTCAAGGGATTTAATGGATAACAGCACATAATCTGATAAGCAAGAGGGAAACACATCACATCACCCGTAACAAGTAAGATTCAATGGTTTAGAGCATAGCTCTCTAGATTTTCAGAGGATTTACTCATAGATTTGTAAGGATCTAAAGGTTCAAAGAAAATATTCATCATATCATGTATAGAAAGTAAGACTACTTTCCAAAGAAGCTTAGATTCAATGATCATAGTTTCCAAAGATTCCAAAAAGTTTCTATAAGCAAAACAGAGAGATCTAAGAGAGCCAAAGAGAATATGAATCACATCACCCATAGTAAGAAATATTACTTACTAAAGCTTAAATCCAAAATCTCTAAGCAATAAATCTTCACTTCAACATCTACTAACACCTTTCTCTATAAAATAAGTATAGATCTAACATTAGAAGAATGAAACTAAGAAGATCTAGGAAGAAATTAAGCTACCTTAGTAGATTTTCCATGGTTGGGAGTAAAACTTACTTAATTTGGGAAGAATTCTCACATTTCTCTTCCAAAGCTCTGTAATCTCTGTAACTCTTTCTCGCTTTGTTCTAATCAGCATAAATGAAGTATTAGAGGGGTTTTAACTTGTCCATGATGAGATCCCAGATGTATGGAGGTCTAATGGTTAAAAGCCATGTCACAAAGTGGAAAAATTCAAAAATTTCAAAATTTTAGCTTTTCAAGTCGTAACCAATTACCAGATTTGTCACCAATTACACCCATAATCATTTACTAAATTTGTAACCGATTACGAGCTCCTCAAAATAAATTTCAAGGACAACACCCCATAAGCGTAACCAATTATGAGAGTTGTAATGATTACCATATTTGTAACCGATTATAATGTAACCCATATCTTCTAAATTGTTAGCATAGACACCTCGTGGGAAAACGGCCATAACTTCATTTACAAAATATTGAATTACGAATCATTTGAGGCATTGAAAATTAGATTCGATGACTTTTTCAATGGTGTATGGTTTGAACTCTAATTTTCTCAGGATTGGTACAAGTATGTTCATGAAGTTACCCCTATTACGCTCTTGAGGCAACATTCGAATTTGACAGGTTCAGTGTTGAATTTGGATTCAACACTTTTAACTTGGTCCAAAAGGTTCATAAGCCACTCTATGGTCTATTTAAAACATATAAAATGGTAATTTTACCCTTATAGGATAAAATTATATTTTTACCCTTCTAATACATTGCAGGGTATTACATGAATCCATAAAGTTTGAAGTTGAGAAGTTCAATGATATAAACTTTGCACTATGAAAGATGGAGATAGAAGTTTTCATGTACTAGAAAAATCTCTATCAACCTCTTGAAGGGAAAGCAAAGAAATCTAAGATGATGTCAGAGATGAATTAGGTGGTACTCAATAGGAAGATCCTAGGTATGATCAGTTATCTTTATCTTTAACGGTTGCTTTCAATATTTTCAAGAGAGAACTATTGAAGATCTCATAGCAGCCCTTGCGTGGATATATGAAAAGCCATTCAAATACAGTATTTTTAATAAAGATGTTATTTTATATAAAGATAACTGAGGGAGGAACCATTACAGAACATTTAAACGAGTTCAGCATAGTCACAAGTCAATTGACCTCAGTAGACATCAACTTCGATGATGAAGTTAGAGCATTGTTGATCCTGTATATCTTCTTTACTGGAGAGTTGGGATGACCTAGTTATAGTGTTAAGCAATTCCTCAGGTTCAAACACCCTAAAATTCGATGATGTTGTGAGTATATAATTTAGTGAAGAAGTCTACTAAAAGTCAATAGAAGAAGCATCATCAAGTAGGAATGCACTGAATGTAGAAAGAATAGGAAGGATTGCTTAGAGAGGATAATACCGTGGGAAATAAAAATTTATGGGAGAATCTAAGTCAACAAAGCCACAATTAATGTTGGAATTATGGAAAGAAATGACACCTCAAGAATGATTGTTGGACACAAGTGGAATTCAAGACATCTCATTCTAAATTTCTAATCAAAGCCTTTCTATAAAGATCATTTTTATATTGGGATGGATTCTTTGTCCTTCCCAGCAGTGTCTCAAATGGCATTGAATCCATTCTTTGATGCTTTCTTTACGCCAGGAGAGATAACAAAAGAAAATTACTCACAATAAGCTAGTCGAGTGTTTGAAAACCTCGCAAAGAAGGAGGTGTTAGTGTTTGACGAGTTATGGTATGAATGGGGCTGATGTTACAAAACATATTTGGTAGGTGGCTGGATGAAAATGAAATTATCTTAGTGGACTACGCTTATGCAAAGCAGTTCAAGGAAGTGTGAGGCTCTTGAGTGTATAGGTGGCTTGCTGGACTATTTATTAAAAGTTTTGAGTAAAGGTGACATGACGAAATTTTTTCTTATCAACTGGCATCCTTATGGTGTCATCTTCGACCAGTATGGGGATATCATCAGAAAAGTAGCAGGAAGAATCAAGTCAACCTTTTTTTATTGAAATTATGCAAAATGGGAAGTGGCTTTTAGGGTGATCCTCGTTGACTTGTCTTCTATCAACCTGGGGAACCCTTGACTACACAAATAATTCCACCACATAGAGGATGACATGGTGGCTCAGACATCTACCACAGAGTCGATTTTCAGTAGCATGGAATTTTCTTTGGGCTAAAGCCATTACGATAAACTGGCATGATATCATTTGGTAGAATAATCATATTCCCTGGCACAACTTTTTCACATGGAGGAGGATTACTTATAAATGTCTTACCACCAAGATTAACATACTCATTTTTGAGACATAACGAAAATATGCTCAAGTTTTTGAGATTTAATGAAAATTGCGTCGGTGACACAAAGATTATTGTTATCAAATTTGACCACCCAAGATTAACATAATCATTTGGCTTGCTGATACTAGCATGGAAATCAAGAGAATCAAAAACATAGGGATTGTTCTTGCATAATCCACTTATATAGAAAATATTTTTAAAAGATCATATTTGATTGATATGAATCAGCTCCTACTAATGTGTATACCACATTTGCGGATGAGGAACATTTGGAAAATAATATCTCACTATAGATATTCACAGTTTTCGCTTTTCTTATGCACACCATGTACTGCAGCAGGCCTCTTGTAGCCTATGCACCAGAATTAATTATATATAGTAGGGTATCTTAGGAATACAATGAACTATGGCTTCAAGTATGAAAGGTCTTCATTATCATCGAAGGATACAACAATGGTACATGGACCTCAAATATGGGTAAATCCAATCTATGACTTCCTGGATTTTTTACTTTGGTTGGAGGAGCGAGTTCCTAGTAATCCAAAAAGCATATATGTATGACACATTCCAGTATAGAATTATATTTTTGGGCTGTCTTGTCCACAAAAAAAGAAAGCTGTATGAGTGTGATAATCGAGCTTCTCTACTTAAGGCTTGCAATGAGAATTACAATGAAAAATTAAGTTTTCTATGCTTGAAACACAACCATGTGACAGGCCTGGTAACTAATGGCAGTGTATAGCTATTTAATATGCTAAGATAAAAAATAAATAAATAAATGAAGAGTTTATTGTCACATTATCCTTGGGAAAGTGTTAATCTCTACAACATCATAAGGAATAGAACTGTTGTACTTTGTAGAAATCCAGCCTCTTTTAGGTTCAATGGAATAACATGCCACTGTAGACTACATTTTTAAGAACAAAGTTTTACTATAATGACTTCCTATATATGATAACCTATAGAAGGTAAATGAAATAGTATTCTCTACAAATAATTTTTCTTTGTACATGTAATAATTATTTTTTCCTTTTGTCAAGGGTTATCTTCGATATAGTGAAGGTTGAGAAATTGTTTCAATGATTCCATAGATCTTTTACTAATTGGAGTAAAGTCATTTACTTTGATGATAACCCATTTTTCTGAATGTTGAAATTGGTCACTTTCTATGAGACTTTAATAATATCTAGAGCACTTAGTAAATTGAAATTAAACACAAATATTAAAGTACCAAAAAAATATAGTTTTATTCACTTCTAAATGAAACTCATAGTGGATGGTTCTTGAATCCCCAGCCTCAAGGTTTAACTTATGTTGAAAAACTTCTTCTGTTTTCTATTTCAAAAGTTCAACATCACTTAGTAAGAAAAATATTTGAACCTTGTAAGTAAACATCCTCGCTTCTTTGGCTGTTGTGCGGAAACCCTAGAATTGGAGTTTTTATGCAAGCAAAAGAGATGAAAGAAAATAACAAAAGACAACAATCACTCAAAGAACACAACGATTCACATGGTTCAGCTTAAAGCCTACATTCATGGCGAAAACAGCAAGTGAATTTCAATATGAACGTAATAACAAGAGATTCAATGAAGTGCAGTGACATAGTTCCCAAGAAATCCCATATAACCCATAAAAACCCTATTTTCCAATTTAATTGAGTCAGACCTTGAAACGAGTCAAAATTTCTATAACGGGTCATATGGGTTTTTCGTTGCATCATACACCCGGCTCGAGTTGAATTCGAGACACCTTCACGACACTTTTGTCTCGTGGAAGTCTCCCATGTGATGGTCTTGTGAGGTTTACACACCCAACGTGGGCGTGAAGGATTCTTAACATGCACAACCAGCCTTGACTCCTCGTGCTAAGTGTTACTCTTCGAAGTTTATGCATCCCGAGCCCTAGTGTGAGAGAGCAGATCCTCTGAAATTGCTTTTTCAGCATATATGCTGAAAAACCAATACTAACGTGGCACGTTAGGACATATTAATATAATCCAATTACCCCATAAACAGAGACGTTAACGTCTCTAGTTAGTTTTAATTGAAAATAAACATAACTCTTTAAATGATTCCATTTAGTATACCCACTACACAGCTCTCTCTCTCTATGCCAAACTCCCTTCTCCCCTGTTTCTCTCTTGGCTTTGCTGATCTTTTTTTTCTCTTCTCTCTCTACGCCAAACTCCCTTCTCCCCTGTTTCTTTCATTGGCTGTGCAGATCTTTTTCTTCTCTTCTCTCTCTCTCTATGCCAAACTTCTTTCTCCCACGTTTCTCTCATTGGTTTTGCTGGATTTTTTTATCTTCTCCCTCTCCCTCTCTCATTCCTTCTCCCATGTTCCGTCCTCTAACTCTTTGCAGTCTAATAGAACACTTTGCCACAAAAGAGGTGATGGTTGGTGAAATACATTGATTTGTACATATGGGTGTCAATTTGGTTGAGATATTGTGATTCTAGGAAGTTTAATTTTAGTTGTAGTTTTTGCTTGTGTTGTTGCGTCAGATGAAGCTGAAGTGTTTGATATATTTACTCACTCACTCATGCTACATTTTTATGGGTCCAATGCCACCAATGTTTGATATAATCCTTCAACAGACAGTTTTAGTATAAATGGGGTCCACTACAGATGACCAACTAATACCCATTCCTTACGGATGACCTGTTGATGTCCATCCCATTAGATAACACTTGTCGCAACAAGTTCAAAACACTCATAGTCCACAGTGAAATCCTTAGGTGCTGGTTTGCCATAAACTCCAACCTGATGAGATTTCATCATCCAACCAAGTAAGATGATTTCTCTAGCTGCTCTGGCCATTGAGACCCATGGCCTAACACATCTACAGGAATCTTGTGCATACATGCCTGCTGGTGTATCATACATGTAGTGGTCTATTGCCCGTTTGAATTAGCTAATATATGAAATGTAAAGTGGATCTTTAGCTCAACTTTGGCAGAGCACTTGAAAATTGGAATATGGCTTCAATATATTTCAAGAGGATGGTGGTTTCGAATCCACCAAGATCCTTAGCTATTTTGACCTTGCAAAACCTGAACTTCAATTCCTATGTGTATTTGGCAATATCAAAATTAAATTTGGTAAAGTTAAAAAACCAATAGGTTGGCAATGATATTGCTTTCCTAATATTGATTGTAATCCAAAAATCACTGAAATTGTTTACTAAATTGCATTTCCTACTAGCACACTGATTAAGAGGGCTAACAAACAAAGCTTATAAATTGACCAGCCACAAAATGTATGTACAGACTGATTTTTTTTCCTCTCTAAACAAACCAATATCTATCTTTTATTAGTTATCAATGAGTGTAAAAGGGAGCTGGGCCTTGGTGGAGAAGCATTCCTTTAATGGGAAATTGGACACTTGTTTTCCTCTAATGGAACAACAGCCTCAAACCAAACCCCAGTCCATCCATTATTTCACTGTAACTTCATTCCAAACCAATATTTCAGACCCAAGATCATCATACAAAGTACATGGCTTCATCACTACCCACACACTTGCACTACATCAACCTCCCTTGTTCCTCAAAACCTATTCCCCAATTCAACCTCACCATTTTTTTATGGAATCATTTCAACCAACACCCATGGAGCACCCCACCCTAGCTCCCATATGCAAGCTTGTTATTTGTGCAATTGAAGGATGTTGTAGGTATAGGTCTTCACCAATGAAGTAAAACATAGTACATTTGCACTTTCTTAGAGGCATCAAGCATGGTCTAATTGAGCAACATAACATACAACATATTCCTACTATGAAATAAAAAATTCTCTTCATTTCCACCAGATAAATTTAAAGGACAAAATACGTTATAGAAAATATGTTCATCTCTCTGGACAATAAGAGGAAGTTACACCCATACAATCTCACAAAAGAATCAAGTAGAGTTCTTTTTTTGTCCTTGCATGTCCACCATTGCAGGTTCTTGCATCCAAAATAATGGTTGTGAAGAACCAAGCAACCACTTCTTTCACAAATTTGAAATAATCTAAAGTTCAAGGGTGATCATCAAGAACATTTCATCCACGATCATGCAAAACTTTTTTCTATCTACCAAAAAATTGGTATAAATCATTCATCTTGAAGTTCTTTCTACGAACTGCTTCCAGGGAAGAATCTTTGGTGTATGCCAACTGTTGACGGCTCCTACATAACATTCATAAAAATTTCCATCATCTATTTGAACATTAAGTTAAGCTTAAATTAATTCAAGGTTCAATATTCATTACCTGACTAAATTGAGTCTGAAAACTCATGTTGAAGGGTTCCTGAGTGATGCCATTGCCAAGAGGTGGAACTTGCTGCATAAAAATATATACAAATGCTATTAATCATATCATAAATAGACATTAATGATTTAGTATAAAGAACATAGTGAGCACATAATTACCCAAAACAATTGATTCCTGCTAGGCATAGGAAAGCCTTGTTGGTTAGTGTTTAAATTGGATTGTTGACACATGGTTGAAATATGTGGTTGGTCAATGCTCCTCACCATTTGATAACTAGAGCCATATAAACCCTATACAGTGTTTAAGGGAAAAAATCAGTACAAGAAAACTTATTAAAATTTATGATAAAATGTCAGAATATATGTTACCATGAGTTTTTTTTTTATAAAATATATAATTAGATTTCTACTTGAATGAGATGAGATTGTGGAGGGAATGGATGTGGATGATACTCAAGAGGGTGATGTAGATGAGAAGGAATAGTATATGATGCCGAAGATGACTCTTGTTGAGATTTTCTCTTTTTTGAATTTCTTTCAAGAGGATTTGCAATCCTAGCCCCCCGACGTGTACCTATCTTTTTTTTAACTCCTCTTGCTTCTTTTACATTTCTTGTTTCTTTCACCTCAATATCTTCTTTTGTGGATGTTGTGTTGTTAGCATGTACATCTTCAATACCAACTGTTTCTACATTTGGAGGTTCTTCAAGAGTTGTTCTTTAGAGAATTTCTTCAACCTCACGTAAAGCTTTTGTTGCTACACCTTTAACAAGTGTATATGTTTCTTCTGATTCTGCCGCACTTGTAGCAATTTTGACTAAGTCACCACATAACTCTTTATAATGCTTTGTTATGGCTGCCTTTGGTTCAAGCTGTACTGTGAAACCCCGATTGTCTATCATAATTCCTGTTTTCGCTTCTTTCGACCACCTTTTCATGATGTATCTAGGTGGAACCTCCTTTACATTGTGCAAATCAAGTATCTTTAAAGCAAGGGTGCCAAGAATCCCTACAAACTCAAATTTTCAACAACTACAGAAAATAGTATCATCCAATGAGTTAAATGTAATTGTGTACTCGTGCGATTTCCCATACATAGATAACTTGTACTTGGTTATTGTATCAACCTTAATAGAATTCTGAATTATACAGTCCAAAACTTGAGTATACTCCTTTTGAAACATCTCAAACATTTCCTTTGTGTAAACACATGATGCATGCCTTAACATCTGTACAATCACATACAATCTTGGCTTTGTTTGGCACATTTTAAAATCAGCTTGCAATTCATTATATCTTCTATCCTCAACCATCCTTTCAAAGTGTTTGAGAAATCGTAACAAATCATGCTCATAATTCAGGTAACGCCTTACAACATTATTCATACTTTCATTCCATTGTGTTGTTGTCATGTTAGCACAGAAGGTATGTCGCCCATAAACCAATGCCCATTTTTCTTTTAACGCAAACAACTGTTTCAACCTTGAATTTTCCTTAAGATTGTACATTTCAAGCATCTCATCCCATGCCTTTAGAAAATTCTCCTCTTCTTCATGATTATATATACAACTTTTGAAAGCAAACACAAAAGATTTTGAAGCACCAAACACATGACCAA
>JAOXJP010270096.1:0-20243 GCA_025762735.1 Platanus orientalis | reverse complement strand
GTTGCATACAATCATAGATCTATGTTTCCGCATAACACAACCCCTTCTTGTTATTTTTGTTGTAGGCCAAGAACCACCAATTCCAAACCCTACAACCACTTTTATTCCATCCTCCTTGCTAATTCCCAAAACACAAAACATTCCAACAAATCACTACTTACAGCCCTATTAAAATAACCTATATCCAAGCTTGTTCGAACCCAAACTTGACCCATTCTATTCTAGACTTCTGCCCTAAATTAAAACTCTATAAACCACTGACTGTCCTCATTGCTAGTCCCAATTCTGATCTTATTTCAGCTTCTATTTAACCATCCAGACAATCTAATTTGAGCTTAAATTAGTCCCATTAAATAGTCCTAAATGTGAACTTCTCAGCCTCCTTTGATCACTTTAAACCCCCCATGTATCCACTGTTTCAACCCAAATAACTTGACTTGATCTAGTATTAGTCCAAATAGCATTCAATGTGTTTGTATAAATTCCTTACAAACAACAACCTTTCCAATATAAGTTTATATACTAAAACTTGTCCACAATTGTTGAAATTTGGATCAGAGATACACTTTGGGACTAAGAACAACCGTGGCATAACCCGGATTTTTTTGATGCATGACCAAGGGTAATTTGGTAATTTCACCATTGTTGCTGCCCCAAATTTTCCAAAATTTGTTCCTTCTAGTATTCCAACTTTTAAAGTGTGTTTCTGATTGTTGTTTGGGCCCTATAATTGTAGGAAACTACTGCCTTATCGTAGGCATTCCCGCATCAGGTACTTACTTTGCCTGATGACACATAATATTAGGGAAAATATAAAGGAGGATGTAAAGTCAAACATTGTTAATTGAGATTTTCAACAAAATGATAGATTTACCGAGATTGGGAACTTTTTTGTTGATTCTATTCATCTGTGAGAGAGAGAGAGAGAGAGAGAGAGAGAGAGAGAGAGAGAGAGAGAGATTACGTTTCCAGACCAAAGATGGCAAAGGCTAAAACTCAGATTGTGTGATCACAACTTTGCATTCCTACTCTATTTATTTTTATTGAATAATGAGACATTTTATTTTATAAAGTTCCAAAAATAAAGACCAGCTCCTAATGAGCCTGCTTGTGGACACCCCTTTCTCTATGGACTCAATCACTCTACTGTAAGAAAAATGTCAAAGGTGGTTTTTTTTATTAATATTGGCAGGATTGTATTTAATTCCCAATGTGATAGAGGGAGCAAGTGTTCTGTGGCCAAAATTGGTGTGAAATCATGGTCTGATAGACATATCATGTATGGGTTCATGTGTCAGTCTTGGTGCAAGTCACACTCATTTTCGTCACAAAACATTTTCTTCCCCCACATAAGGAGAAAATTAACACGATTGCCTATTGATTGGTAAAGTATGGGATTAACACTTCCAAATCAACAATTTGGCTTTCCTTTCCTCTTCGATGATTGGAAGTAGGTTGCCATTGAATTAAGCTAGCTCGATTCGGCTTGGAGCTTGGCTGAGCATAGGACTTCTTTCAAACTTGCAAAATGAACCCTAAGCTTCCAATTGAGCTTGTTTAGCTAATTGAGCCTGAGATGATCTGCACTGGTAAGGGTCTTATATATGTATATAAACCATATAGATATATTTTATTATATTATATATATATATAAAGTATCGAATATATATATATATATATAAATATAGCTTATAATAATATGGTTGTTGGATGTTAGAGTATTAGAAGATGCATGATGCAAGAGTAGTGAGTTTGTTGTAACATAGAGTGGAAGGTAGTTAGGAATATTCCTTTCTACAGCGAAGTTGTAACTGTCTTTTGTATTCGGTTAAGTTGTAATATTATTGATATAAATAAAGGTGAGATATCTCATAGGAGAACCTATAGAGAGAGTTTTCTCTTCCAAAAGTTTCTTCCATCTCTTCTATGGTTTCTGTTATTAGCTTTCTTGGTATCAGAGCCATCAGACTTGTCGTCTTTAGTCGATCTATGAGCGAGCTATGGCAGATCCGAATCAAGCTCCAAGTTTTGGCCCTGCACATCCCTCAGTGGAGACGAATCAAGATTTAGTGTCCTTTGCGTCTACGTTATTCTCTTTAGTACCTTCTTCTAATCTTAGTCCATCTTTCTTCTCTCACTCTTTTATTTCAAATCTTTCGTCTATTCTCACAGTTAAATTGAGTTCTGAGAACTACTTACTGTGGATATCACAATTTCTTGTGGCAGTAAAGGCTCATCGCCTTTGGTTCCTTCTTGATGGATCTATGAGTTCGCCTAATGAGTTCCTTCTTGATAGTGAAGGAAAATCTCTACCTAATCCCTCCTTCTTGGAGTGGATGACTTTGGACTAATAGCTATTGAGCTGTCTTTTTGCGTCCATATCTGAAAGCCTACTTTCATACGTGCTTCACAACACTAGGTCCATTGATGCCTGGCTCATTCTTGAGCGGAACTTTGTACCATTGTCTCTTTTTAATATTTTTCAGCCGAAAAACTGATTACACAATCTCAAGAAAGGTGATATTTCGATCATAGAATACCTTTGTCAGTTCAAATCCATTGCGGCACCCTTGCCTCGGTCTCTTGTCCACTTGATGATGAGGACATAGTACTGTATATTCTTAATGGCTTGCTTCAACAATATAACTCGTTTAAGACCGCTATTTGGACTAGATCATAGTCTGTTTCCGTAGTCGAGCTTCAAGATTTGCTTATTATAGAAGATCAACAAATTGCCTCACCGAATGCCGATCTCAACACTGTTGCCTCAACTTTCTTTGCCACACAGAATCATTACCCCAGTCATGATACTCACAGAGGAGGCCATACTCGAGGTTGTGGTCACTTTAAGACAAATCATTCCAAGCTTTTCTGCTAGATTTGTAGAAAGCTTGGGCACTTTGCCTTAGAGTGCTTTCACCAATTAGATATGAGCTTTTAATGCCAAGATGGCTCCTCTTCGTCTCATCTTACTATTGCTGCTCAACATAGAGCCAATCTGATAGTCCCTATGCATTTCACTGTCCCTACTAGAGCATAGATGTAGTCTTTGTTTAATACTCCATAGCCTCAAGCAGTCTCCTCAGTTCAACTAGTACCAGATACCTCCTAGTACTTAGATACAAGAGCGGGCAATCACATTACTCCTGACCTGAGTAATCTCTCACTTCACATTTCGTATGTTGGACCAGTGAAAGTGGCTGTAGGCAGTGGACAAATGTTACCTATACAAAACATAGGGTTTGGAATGATTACTAACTCTAATTTTCATTTTAAACTCAATAAAATCTTCCATGTTCCACAGATTTCTACAAATCTGTTGTCGGTACAACAGTTGACTAAAGACAATGGGTGTGTGGTCTCCTTTGATGCTGACACCTATTCCACTTAGGACAAGCAAACGAATAGGTTGATATACAAAGACTACAGTAAATATGGAGTTTATGTGCTCCCTGGTTCGTCTACTGCTCATTCTACACCAGCTGCGTTTCATGTGAAGAGATCCTCTACATCGGTGTGGCATAATCACATTGGCCACCCGAACTCTAAAACTTTAGATTAAATTCTTAAATGAATAAACATGTCTATAATAAGTCCAAATTCTTGTACTTCTTGTGATAGTGCTAAAATGCATAGACAATAGCTTTTTCCCTCTAGTTCTTCCACCACAACACCTTTACATTTATTGCATGCGGATGTGTGGGGACCTTCACAGGTTCCTACACTGTCTAGTTTTTGCTATTACTTGATTGTTGTAGACAATTATTCAAGGTTCTCATGGGTGTTTCTACTAAAAAGAAAATCTAATGTGTTTGATGTTTTCTGTCCTTTAAAGTCTCAAATAGAAAATTTATTCTCTACAAAGGTGAAGATACTTTGTATAGACGAAGGAGGTGAGGTTGTAAACAACAAGATGGCTACCTTCTTGTCAACAAATGGGACCATGCATTAGCTTATCTGTCCTTATACCTCCACTCAAAATGGAATAGCGGAGCGCAAGAACAAACACTTAGATGAAACCGTTGTTGCTTTACTTCAAACCGCTTATATGCCTTTAATCTTTTGGGGCGAAGCTATTCTAATAGTTGTGTATTTGATAAATCGGATGCCTATGACAGTTCTTCAAGGTGATTCTCCATTCTCAAAATCGTTTGGTACACAACTGGATTACAATTTTTTAAGGGTCTTTGGCAGTGCTTGCTTCCCTTGGCTTCGGCCCCATGATTCGAACAAGTTACGCCCTCGCTCTATGAGATGTGTCTTCATTGGTTACTTAGCCACATCAAAAGGATATCAGTGTTATGAACCAAGCATCGAAAGATTGTTTGTCAGCCGTCATGTACTGTTTTGGGAAGATGAGTTTCCCTTTCTTACAGCAAGTTCAGAAGTGCTGAAGATGCCTACTGATCGTATTATTGGTCTAGACCCGAGCTCCCCGTTCCGACAAAGTAGTGTGGATCTCTCCAGTTCAAACTCGGGTAAGATTGCCTTTTCTTTTTCCTATAGTTGTTCCTTCTTCTTAGTCAAATTTTACACCATCTACTTTTGAACCGTTACAACATACTTCATCCCTGTCATTCAACTCATCAAGTCCTACAATCCCACATGTACCTCATGTGACTCCACTTATATCTCCTTCACCTACTATAAACTTATCGTCTGGTCATAATATTAATCATTGTATGCCTGACCCGTATCTTAATAACTCACATAATTCTCACATGCAAAATTTATATTCTATTGAGGACGCATCTCCTTCATTAGATAATAGTTTTTCTCTTTACCGTTGGATTGCAAAATTTACCCGTATCTTAATAGCACGTTATAAAGCTAGGTTAGTCACTAAGGGTTATAATCAACTCCCTGATCTATACTGTCATGAGACTTTTAGCCCCATTATTAAGATGACTACAGTTGGAATTGTACTATCGTTAGCCATTCACTTCTCTCGGAAAAATACATCAGCTTGATGTGAAGAATGCCTCTCTTCATGGTATTTTGTCAGAATCCACTTGTATGACTCAGCCTCAAGGCTTCACTAGCAATCTATGGTCTTCAGCAAGCACTTCGCCAATGGTATGCTCGATTTTCTAGTTTTCTCATATCACAAGGGTTTGTCATGTGACACTCGGATAACCCTTTGTTCGTACATCATGCGTCCGGGTCCATAACGATTTTTCTTGTGTATGTTGATGACATACTTGTAACTGGAAACAACTCAAATCTCTAACAATAAGATTCTTACGGCTCTACATGCTTAGTTTGCAATGTGTTTACTTGGCGGACTTGTAACAACTTCTTGGGCATTGAATTCAGAGCTACTTCGGATTGTATGTTTATGATTCAATAGTCGTATCTCCTTAATTAAACTGTTAAAGAATGCTGGCATGGAGTTGTGCAAGCCCTGTATAATGCCTTTCTTAGTCACTAAGCATTCTCATCTGCTGTGTGATACTTTATTTTCCAATCCTACACTTTACAGAAGTCTGGTAGGGGCCTTGCAGTATCTCACTATAACGAGATCCGACATCACCTATGCTGTTAATAGTGCTTGTCAGCACATGCACGAATCAACTGATTATAATTACCAAGCGGTTAGGCGCATTCTAAGGTATCTTCGGGGGACTACAACACTTGGTATTCACTATACTCGAGGCTCTTTGTTTCTAAATGGGTTTTCTGATGTCGATTGGGATGGGGACATCGTAGATCACAAGTCCACATCTGGTTTTTGTGTTTATTTAGGCCCGAACCCGATCATGTGGACCTCTAAGAAGCAGTGCACGATTACAAGATCTTCAATTGAAGCGGAATATTGCAGTTTAGCTTCTACAACCGCAGAGGTGTGCTGGTTACTTGTGCTTATGAAGGAGCTTCGAGTGCCTCTATCTACTGTTCCAACTATATGGTGTAACAACAAGTCTACCATATCTCTTGCCTCTCATCCGGTGTTTCATGCTGGCACCAAGCACGTAGAAATTGGCTTTTACTTTACCCGTGAAAAAGTTACTCTAGGGTTGCTTTGTGTGTGCCAAGTCTCTACTAATGATCAACTAGCTGACTCCTTAACTAAGCCACTCTCAGCTTCTAAGTTTCTTTATTTTCGTTCAAAGTTTTGTCTTGTAAAACCGCAAACTTTGAAGGGGGATGTTGGAGTATTAGAAGATGCACGATGAATAGTGGTCATGAGGTTAATTTTTCACATGTAAACTTGAGTTTGAACCTGAAACATTAAACTTGAGTTTGATAAGCGTAACCGAGCTCAGCTCAATCTCAATAAAGCTAAGCCTGAGCTTGAGCCTGATCCTTTCATGACAAGCTGGAAAAAACTTGGTCAGTTTTTGCTCATTGATACCCGTAATTGGAAAATAGCCTGAATTCGGACTACCACATATTGACCACCTAAATAGGAATAACTTTCGCAGAAGTTTAACAGGGAGGAGTAAGGAGAGGAGATGAGGAGAGGGGGGCTATAAAATGAGACGTTGTAGAATCGACCCAGGGATGCTGGATTTGGGTTTGAATCATCTGACTGATATCAAGCCATCACCAATCAATGCGTGACATGATGCATAACAAAGGGTATCTGTGTTGTCAATGCACATGGCCAAAGAAGGGTATTCAGGTGAATACACATTATTAGATAAGTACTTGTGTATTTACTAATGTGACGTCCTGGACTGAGACTCGGGTGGTATCTGTCCAGTCAGACTAGACACTGGAGATGATGCATTTGACTCTTTAAGCGGATTCGCCAAAGCAACCATATCCTCTGTTCTGGCCTTCTGGGTGGTTCGGTGTTCCAAGAAAAAGAGGAGGTGGATCCATTCAAAAGGTGTATGACCCCACCCCCTGCTTGTGTCTTGGAATACTGTATCACCTGGAGTAGAGGATATTAGTCCAGCGCAAAATCATGTAACAACCCTAAAGCCTTATGTGCATGTGTCAGGGCTGAGCAGAGCTGTCTGTCCAAAATATTTTACTCAAGATCAAACTCGGTTCGAATAAAACTCTGGATTTAAAAGTTGGGCCCGAACTCGGCCCATTTCAAAACAACAGACTTTGGGTCAAGTTCAGGTTACCTGAACTAAGACTCTTTTCTTATTTCTTAAGTGGATTTTAAACCCATAATTTCCCCTAGATGCAAATTATATAGGTATTTTTTTTAATTTTTAACAGTTGATACTTGGACTATTTGATGATCATAAATTTGTTAAAAATATATAGATCTTAAAAGAACAAAACAAAAAAAATATAGAATTAAAGTCAGCATATAAATAAAATTATTATTTGCTTACTAGTTCAAGCTAGGTTGGATTGGGCCTTGTGCTGAATTTGAGCCTGTCCAAACTCGGCCCAAACAACACTTTGGGCTTAAAGCTTGGGTTCAAACTCAGCCCAACCCGGAATTAGGTTGGCCCAACCTAATTATTTTTTTGGGTCAAACATGTTGTATAAACACTCAGATGTATTTTTTTATGGGACACAAAATGTGCTTTTCACTTTTTTCAGCAACGTGTTGCTGCACACCTGGCACTTCAGGGTTGCATGGTTTGACCCTACAAGAAATTTGTTTTACTTTTAATCTGCCTGAACTCTAGGAATCCACTCCAGATTTGGTAGGACAACTTAGAGAGAGTCTAAAGTAAGAATGACATTAGGGCTGACACATCAGTGCCAAAAAGTGAAAAGCATCCCCCCAAAATGTGTATACCACTTTCGGCACTGATGTGTCAGCCCTAATGTCATTTTCACTTTAAACACTCTCTAAGTCGTCCTACCAAATCCCGCCCGCCCAGAATCTGTTGGATGGTCAGAAACATTACTACAAGGCTACAAGCGATCCAGAAAAAGGTTTAATAATCCAAGGGTTACAGTCAGCCAGTCAAAGTGGTTTGGATCCCTTAAAAAATCCCAAGCTTGTGAATCTGGACTCTGGAGTAATTCTTTGACTAGGTACGAACACCCCTTGAACTGAATCTGTGCACAATGTGTGTGCAAGGACTTGACAGTGCTTACATCAGCACCAAAAAGTGATTTACACTTTTTGGGGTGTGTGCTTATCACTTTTCAGTGCTGATGCAAGCACTCATAAATCCCTACACACGCATGCATGGCACATGGATTTTGTGTACACTGAAACCAAAGGGGTGTAGTCGGACCAAACCACCGCAGAGGATTTGATAGGACAACTTAGAGAATGGCTAAAGTTGGAATGACATCAGGGCCGACACCCAATGCCAAAAGTGAAAAACATCCCCCCAAAAAGTGTATATTACTTTTTCAGCACTGATGTGTCAGCCTGAATGTCATTCCAACTTTAGCCACTCTCTAAGTTGTCCTACCTAATAATCCCTTATCCAAGCACTATGTCAAGTGATACATCGGTGGAAAAAGTGAAAAACACCTGATAGTGATTTTTTTGTTGTTGTGATGGTTCACTTTTTCCACTGATGTGTCGCCTGGTGCCCAGGTGCTTCAGTCTGACTATAGTAGAGCTACGGGAAATCCGCTTTGTGTACAATAGGTGCGAATGACATCAGTGGTGGCCACATCAGCATTGAAAAAGTGACTTACACTTTTTGGGGGGGTGATTATCACTTTTTGGTGCTGATGTGTCAGCCCCTGACTCCATTTGCACCTATTCATTCATGGATTGTTCTAATTCTTTGGGGTGAATATTTGACATAGATGGAAACTATAGCACAGATGAAAATCAAACACAGAGAACATGACCAAAACATCTTTGACACCAAATTTGAATTTGAATTCAAGTAAAACCTCCCAAGCTGCTCCTAGCTGAAATGGGTATCCGGGGTTGACCATGATGGCGTTCCACTGGTTCCACCATCCCCATCTCCATGTTCACGCAGTATCTCTTCAGAACCTTCGGGCGTTCCACCATCCCCATCTCCATGTTCACGCAGTATCTCTTCAGAACCTTCAGGTAATTCAGACTGAATTCTCACCACTGGTTTCTTCTTAGGCAATACCGGAAGTGGCACTTCACCTCTGATCATCCTCGCTGCCTCCCTCACCGTCGGCCTCTCCACAGAATTGGGATGAACACAAGAAAGACCCACCAAGAACAACCTCTGCATCTTCTCCTCATTAAACCTCCCTATCAATCTACTATCAACAGCTTTCATCAATTTTCCCTTAGCCCACATGCCCCAAACCCAATCACCTAACAAGGTTCCATCATTTTCAACCGGCAGTCTCCCCGTTGCCACCTCCAACACTACAACACCAAAACTATATACATCAGTCTTCACAGTGGCCAAGCCGGAATGCACATACTCCGGTGCAAAATAACCCATGGTTCCGGCCGGTATCAAAGCTTGACGTCCAACCTCATTGTGTTCATAATATTCTGCAAGACCGAAATCTCCAAGCTTGGGATTGAATTCAGCATCAAGCATGATATTACAAGTCTTAACGTCTCTGTGAATTATCTGTCTCACACACTCTTCATGTAGGTAAGTGAGGGCAGATGCAACACCGAGGATAATATTCATTCTTTGATCAAACGTGAGATGTATTGGTGAATTGGAATTCTTATTGAGGATCTTACAGAGGCTTCCCTGGGGCAAGAACTCATAAACCAGGATTAATTCGTTTTCCTCATTGCACCAGCCTTGGAGCTGAACCAAGTTCTTGTGCCTTAAGCCACCCAGCATTGCACCCAACTCTGTATTGAAGGGGTCACTACCACAATTGACATGATTGGATCGATTAAACCTTTTGACAGCCACTTGCTTGCCGGAGGCGAGCAACCCCTCGTATACTTTCCCGGTACCCCCTTCACCCACAATTCTATTCTGATTGAAATCATTCGTTGCAGATTTTATTTCTGCAAGTGACAGCTCTGTGGGTGCTTCATTCAATTGAATTATGTCCATTTGGCGAGTTTCTTTGCTTCTTTTGTCAATTTTTTTCCTTTTTCTCGCCCGGTACAATAAATTCCCGCCGGCACTGATCGCTCCCAAGAGGATTGCGCCGGCGATGGCGAGACCCAATACCTTGATTTTCGTTCTTTTTCTCTTATGGTGGTGAGTGGAGCCTGAATCGACGTCTGAATCTTCGACAGAGCATCTGAAACAACCATCTTCTCCTTGTCCTGTTTCTATAGGCGTTGTTGAAGGGAGAAATCCGAAGGTCTTGAATCGCCATTTCTCGACAAGGTGAAGCGCCGAGCCCCGTCCATTGGAAGCAGAGAAGCCGACGTGCATGAATTCTTTGAATCGATTGGAGAGGTCCACACCAGTGGCGAGAAGGGGGTTGGGAGGCCTGAATCGGGAGTAACTGAGCCACACCCGGATCATCTTCTCTGCGTCTCTGTACTCAATCCAAGCTCTCATTCGCCTCCCACTCTTCAGATCAATCCCAATCGAGCCTGCATCGACGGAAGCGAAGGAGACGACTGTGTTGATGTCGAGACCCACATGGTTGTCATTGAGGTCGCCGAGAAATGGTTCGAGGCTGGTATCGAATTCGACGGCGATGAATGATTCTTGATCGGTGGTGGTGCAGTCGAGGAGACCCATGTAGCCGGCGGTGTTGCAGGCGGCGCTGGCATTGGAGGTGATTAGAAAAGTGAGGCCGTCTCCGAAAAGAGAGGAAGGAGAAGGGGTGATCAAGAAGGAGAAGCGACAGGAGAAGGAGGCTGTGGAGTTGGTTGTGGGATCAAGAAAGCGAATTGGGTAAGCGTAGATTGCTCTTCCGACCCCGCAAGAAGAAGAAGAAGAAATGTAGCAGCCTTGTTCTTGAGTGAGGCTAATGGCTCCATTTCTGAAGGAAGCGTCGCCGAGGAGGGTAACGTTGTTCGCCGGAGCAAAAGATGAGGAAACAGAGTGTGAAAAGAAGATAAGAAGAACGGAGAACAGAGCCCACAACAACAGGGAAGAAGATGAATGCATTGCATTTGCCAGACAAGGAGAACAGAATTTGATCGATAATCAAAGAAAATGAAGAGGAATCCTTCAAGAAACGGCGAAACAAATACGGAGGAGTGAGATTCTTCCTTTTCCGATATATTTCATAGATGAAAAGATTCAATCTTTGGCGAATCTTAAAGCAAGATCGTAGAATTCTTGGGAGTTTCAAGTGAGAATACGCTTTGAGAGTGCGAGAGAAGGACTAATGTGAAATAACTGTTTGTTTTTGGCTGAGGTGGACATGGAATAACAGTGAAGACTGGAGAGAGAGAGAGAGAGAGAGAGTCTTGGAAGGTTGAGCCTATTTGTTTTGAAGGCAGGAACCACCACTGACCGAGTCCTACCTGGGGGATTTGGCCTATCTGATCTCATGATCAGACAATCTCTAAAAATTTGAAGTACACTCTGGATCCTCTGTGCCCACGGCCTGTGTTGCAATAGTATTGCGACCCTCAGCAAACACACATGTCAGCCTGTGAACCACAACAATGTCACAACATGGGCTGTGGGCACAGAGGATCTGCTCTATAGATTGTTCTGACTATCCAATTAATACAGTAGAAATACACAGTTGTTACATAGACTTTGGCTTTGAAATGGGTTTTTCCTCTATCCAACAAATACTATAGAAATACACAATTGTGATCACATTTGAAATCTATGGGTTGATACCCATCCAATGGTGGCTGCCCAAAATGATTCATGGGTACTGTGTTGACCCAAGATTTTGCCTATAAGTTCTCTTCCATAGTCTTCCAATGGCTTGTCTTGCGTTTTTTTATTTTTAAGAAACAGAACTAAGCCACAGTTTTGATGCCACAAAAATAAAAAAAAGTTCAATCATGAAAGCTTTCTTTCTTTATTTGGTGATTCACTTGGGGCTGCAAGGGCAGTTGATTCGCAACACCAATGAGAGGTAGACCGAACGGGACAGTGCTCCACAACGTCAGTCCATCAACAAACAACCGGGATGCTCCTCCCAGGTAAGGGTGACAGTGCTTGACACAACTCGTGAAACGACACAACCACAACACAAAATTAATGGGTTAAGATTGACGGTAAACATGTTTCAGGTCAAAGCAGGTCAACCCACTTTGCTACAATTAATAAATGGGTTGGGTTCACATTGAACCATATAGTCATCTACCCTTATCTCGACATGACACGAATTGCCACCTGTACTCCCAGCAGGATTTAAAACAAGGACCTTTCTATTGGAAAGAAAGCAGTGCAAGTGCCATTGTGATTGATCCCATCAATATTAGAGAACAAATCCTCGGCAAGAAGCTTAAATGACATTAAACAGAAACTATTGTCTAAGAACAAGTATACAAAAAAATTGAGCTTTCAAGATTGGGTGGAAATTTTAATACACATGTCACACTGTAAACTTATAAGTGGGCCCACTTATAACCATGTGTCATTTTTTTATCCCAATTTCCGTTTAATGTCATTTAAACTTGTTGTAGAGGATTTGTTTTCAAGGAATTTTCAGAATGGCTCAACATACAATATCTAGCTAGTCAAATCTGCTACAAGTATGCCTCTGTAGGCATGCTTATGTACAAGTAGCCAGTATCTTGATTTTTATCCATAACCTGTCTGAAGGAGCTTAGCTAAGAGAAGACCCTTGCACAATGCACAAGCCTCAGCTTTGTAACTAGCATGGGCATATTCGAAGGAGGAGGTCACACTTGACCGCAGCTTGACCTTGGCAACTAGAAGCACGGTCAAATTGAAACCTGGAAGGAGTAGGTGTCTACAGGCATAATAGAATTGGTCAGTGGTCTGTGGTTTGCAGGTGTCGAAGGAATGTCTTGTGTGAGGTAGGGCTCGATGGGGAAAATGGTAATTGCTGCAGAAGCTAGAGTATTCAGTAACAAACTGAAAGCTGAATCGCATCTTGCTGCAGCAGAGCTCCACACCTGGCTTTTTGCATCAGTTCCTGTAGCAAGTGGTACCAAAGCCAGCTTCCAAAGCATCAATTCTACCAAGTGTGTTTATTGTGTGCTGAGGGGCATTTGAATGCACAAATGACTTCATATAAAAATGGAACTCTCAAATGATGATACAAATATTCATTTTTTAAGATCTTAAATTGCCTGTATTAGTAATACTACCTTCCTGGGGGATTTGATCAGAGTCCATTAAAATTGTAACTCGCAGGGTGGGGGAGAAGGGCAACCAAATCAAAATTTCCCGAGTTTTCAGATTGCCATTGCCACCATATACTGTCGCCGTTTCTGCTTATTACACCTTCAACTTTCCAACACCATCACCATCACCATTATAAGATTGTTGAATCATAAGTACAATATTGAGCATCACTTCGAGGTTCGAATCCTTGACTTGCTTGAGTCATGGCAGCTCCAAACAAAAGACTACTGAATAATCAATCTGTGCATTTGCAAAAACCACATGGTGCAAAGTGAAAAGCTTCATGGTCATTAATATCACAAATATTGATCTCCTGTTGACTGGAAAGATGGCAGAGACTCCCAGTTAGATCACCTATGATTCATCATCCCACTGCTTCCATCCACGCCATTTCACGTTATCAATACTTCAAACTTACAAGCCAGTTCCATGTTGGTCTATAAATTATTGTTCCCACATTTTAGCAGACCAAGAGAAGCAAAGCAGAAATCCAGGTTAAAACTCCTGATTCCTTGAAAAAATAAAGATCCCCAACCGGAATTGCCACATCATCAGCAGATGGTGGTTAGTCTTCTCATGTCCCATCATTCAAGAATATCTTTCAGCCAGCTTCCAAAGTAGGCATAATTGTGAATTGATGCCATTTAGAATCCAATTCTTTGGCTCCTCGACATTCTTGAATATCGCTTTGCCCCAGAATCTATACATGGGCTTTAATGTCATAGCTTTCTCTATGTCGGGCTTCAGTTTGCTTATTCTGGTGTGAAGTTTGTTGTTCCTCAATAACAGAAACTTGAGTAGACAACTTCCTACTGATGGGTATTGTCTGCTGTGGAAATGCTTAAAAAGAACCCTCTAAGAGCTGGAGGTTGATTCATTGCAGCCACCAATTGCTTCTTCATTGACTGGTCCCTGATCGGGCATGGAAGAGAACATTACTCTTTCCCTTTCCCATGATCTCAACCTCAGAAGAGAGATTTCCACATCACACCAAAAAAAAAAATGGATGAAGTTGAGTGGTTAGGTGGATACACAGAAAAATGACACAAGTTTTCAGATCATTAATCCAGTGGACAAAGTCAAAATATATGGTCCAGATCCTAGTTTAGGTGGGACACTAATTTCTAGACATGACAGAAGACATAAACAGCCAAATCTCTAATGTGTT
Source organism: Platanus orientalis (assembly GCA_025762735.1). NCBI lineage: Eukaryota > Viridiplantae > Streptophyta > Magnoliopsida > Proteales > Platanaceae > Platanus > Platanus orientalis. The sequence goes on along the minus strand of JAOXJP010270096.1, from coordinate 5,981 downwards.
AATTAAATGTAGCAAAACGCGAACACCATGTATGAACTAGTTGCTTGTCGATTTCTCCACATATGCACATGTAATTCCATTTTGGTTCCTTAGGTTAAATGAAGATTCTGGACCAAATCCACCATTTTAGTTCCTTCATTGACAGTTTGCTTAAGTAGGCAAAACAAATATCAGATTCAAAAGTCATCATTGTAAATACATTCCTTACAGAATGAGAACCAAGCCCTCTTGCAAGATGACCATTGTTGACTCTTGTAATCCCTCCATCCACAGGTTTTTGCATGTCAATTTTGGAGGCATAAATCCAGGTGATGTCACATTTTTTTTTGTCTCAAGAGAAAATTTCTTCAAATCTATAACTGTGGTTCATAGGTCGGTTGCTGAAAATCCAGAAGGTAGAAGAAAGCTACAAAACCTCCTTAAAGATCCAATACTGATATGGGAACCAGTATGCTTTATCTGGTTCAAGGAGAAATGTACAAGTGCTCACCAGCTTCATGGCTGCCAAAGTGGGTCAAGTCACAATCCCAGATTGGTAGTCTTTCCCCTTTCTTCTCATCATGTGCTTCTGTAATAAATCCCTACCTTGTGTGATAAATATAGCTGTCTGACTCATAGGTGAACCCAGATTACCCTAGGTGACAGAAATTTCACATATGTTTGTGTTGAAGTCATTTTGACCAAAGAGCACCGAAGGGAGACAACATTTCATTCAGCTCATCCAATTTCTACCAAGGAATATAGTACAAACATTAAGTACTGCAAATATAGAATGCTTCCCAAGTATAAGTGCTAAATAAACTTCAACCTGGCCCATTCTAAACCATTGCCATCCCAAATTCTCAGATGTTTATACAAAGGATGTAAAAAGCACTAGACATTAGTCCCAAAATCCAAAAAGGCATTGGATATCAAGAGCATTTAAGACTTTGATCAGGAGAAAGACAGAAATCAGGAGTATGGAGTAGAAGTCCTCAAGGAATTTACTTGGACTACTACAATCAATGCACTGAAATTCCAGTGCTCCAAACAACAGAAAAGTTCTACTATATCAGAGTTCCCAACAGCCAAAGATTTCCGATAATATCATCACAAAAGTAAAAGATAAAAGAGCCTGTACCAAATTAATGATTTTTAAATTTGGAAGTTAACCAACAATAACTTTTCTTCCAAGGATGGTGTATTAGTTTTTTACATGGTCATAATGTTAATAGAGTTGCCAATGGGTAAGGTCAGAAAATAGCCAACCCAAATCCTGCCCAATTACTGATTGGGTTGAATTAGGTCAACCTGAACCCAGAAAACTGGCTAGTTGACAGGTTGGGCTAATGATTGTTACCCCTATTGTAATCCCACCTGTCCTCATAATTTTGTTGGAGCACTCAAAGTACACTGACTTATAGTTATGCAAATCATTAAAGCCTTTCTCTAAAAAAAAGAGAGCATAATTCCATACTTAATGACTGTATATGCTTCAACAAATTGTTACTTATATATTATTATGTAATAATAAAACCATCAAGAACTTCTTGTTGCAAAACTAGGTAAACAGACTGAAAATGAAGCAGATATAGACATATCAGCATTCATATTTGTTTACTTAATCGAATATTGGATACAAATTCGGATATCGGGGGATATTTAAAAATAAGATCCGCATTTGTATTCGTTTACATAACCGAACATTGGATATTTACAAATAAGATCGAGAGGGATGGGACTGTTAATAACAGCAATGAGAAGAGCAGAGACTAGAACACCTTAGAGAAGAAGAAGAAGATGTTGGAGATTTCAGTGTTGCTAATTCAAGAATCGAGGTGAAGATTAGGGTTATAAACAGATTGAATTCAAAGCAAAAATGAGGTAATCTATCCAAATTCTTAAATGGTGGATCCTCTCAAATTCAAGGTCGAATTTCTCCCCACTTTGGGAGAATGATGTGGACACAATAAACGACTTTTGTATGTGCCACCACATAAGAGAGCAAGGCTCAAATCATTTAACATGTATGGGTTAATTTAATTGTTTACGGGATGGGTTATTTTTTGGAATAAGGCCATTAGAGCAAAGGGAGAACTGGTAATTTTCTTTTAAAGGGTATTGTTGTAATTAAGCCTTCTTGGGCCATGGGATTTTAGGGAATTCATACTTGGTCGTTGGGGGATATATTTGGAGTTTTTATGGGCTGCCACAGCAGCCAATGGGACTGATAACAGTGGCAGGACAACAGCCATGTACTTTGTCCTCTTGTAACATCTAAAGTCAACAAGAGGGGGGCCACACATGTGCAAGTCAACAGCCCCTCTCTCTCTTAGCTTTTGGTAGTTTAAATATTAGGAATTTTATGTTTTAGGAAGTTTTGGGTATTAGAAATACTTGACTAGCAAGTATTAGAGTTTAGAAAGTTTCTAAATCAGGAAATTTCTAATCCTTGTATGTAATCAGCCTATTTAAAGGCACCTATGATAAGTAATAGGACATTGAAGAAGTTGAATAAAAATTGGTGTGAACTTGGTGTTCCAAACTGGCCATGGGCCCCTCCTTTCTCAATAGGGTTCTATGTGCACATGTGAGTTCATCTCACCCTCTCAAAATCCCCCATCCCCTTCATCTTCTTCCTCTTATCATCTCCTTCTCTATCTTCTCCCTTAATCTTCTTCCCTCAAATCTCTCCCCTTCGATTTTATTTGCTGTTATAATTTCCTGGATCAAAGCAACAAATTGCTGGAATAACAGAACCCGGCAGAAAATATGATCACACGAGTTGATCCTATGACTTCTTACTTCAGTCAAATGATAGGCATCGAAAGGAGGTATTATGGTTGCTATTTTATCAGGTTCTCTCCTTTCTTTGATTCTCTAATTAATCATGAATAATCCATTATAATTCCCTGGTTATTTTCTGATTCAGTAAGGTTAAAAATCCAAACCCCTATGTGTGCTTATTTCTTTCTTCTTCTTTAAGGGTTTTTATTTTTATTTTATATTTTTGCTGGATTCTTGAAGGGTTTTTATCCCTATGTGATACTTTGTAAAAGGCCTCTTTCTTCCCCTCCCCCTAATCTCCTTTTATTCTATCTTTAAGGTTTTGGTGTTTTCTGTTCAAGTTTCAAGTTGGCCTGATTTTATATAATTTAACACATCAATTCTATCCGTTTGATTTGAAATTTTAACTGTAGAACCCTAGTGTACATCAGAAAATATTTTGAAAGTTTCAGAATTTTCTGATGCATGACTAGGGTATTTTGGTAATTTCATAGGTTCAGCATTGAAATTCCAGAATTGCCATTTGGGCTTCTTTCCCTCTCTTTCCTAATTCTTTTATGTTCTTTTTCATCCTAACCGCTTCTTTTAATTCCTATTCTCTAATTTTTATAATTACGTGGCTATATGTGAGTTCTAAATTCGATTCTTGATTAATATTGCTTCCGCCATTTAATTTGAGTACTTGTTTGAGAGCATTGGATTAGTCTACATCAATTTTGGAATCTTTTTCTCGTATGCTGCATCAAATCTCCTTTTCCTTTTGTAAGACTCTTTGATCATCACTCTAAGTCTTTACATGTTCTCTCCCTCATTCTAGCAAACTTGTATACATCTGCCTCTCCATCCCTATTACCTAACTTATGATAATGGTCATCATACACCTCAATTTTAGCCGTGTTCAAGAGGGATGTATAAGCAATTCAACCCTAAAGAAAGGAATCTTTAATAAAAGACATAAGAGTCCCAATCAAACAATCAATCATGATATCTCAAGTCTTTGAACAACAAGAGTTGGAAAACCCAACTCAACAACAATGCAAGAAATTTTTCTGGGACCTTCGCTGCATCACAAACTATGTCCTCAAAGATCAGATGGTTCCCTTTTTATCATAATCCCCAAGAGACGACAAAAAGAATGCTGCTCCACAAAATCTCTCCTCTAGGTGACAGTTCATCCACGGTCCCCTTACTCCATTTTGAGATTAAAGCTGGATATCTCAAGTCTTTGAACAACAAGAGTTGGAAAACCCAACTCAACAACAATGCAAGAAAATTTTCTGGGAGCTTCGCTGCAACACAAACTACGTCCTCAAAGATCAGATGGTTCCTTTTTTATTTTATCATAATCCCCAAGAGACCACAAAAAAAATACTGCTCCACAAAATATCTCCTCTAGGCGACAGTCCATCCACGGTCCCTTGACTCCATTCTGAGATTAAAGCTGGTATGAAAGATTGCATCACCCAAGGCTTTTGAACCAGATCAAGAAATGACTCCACACAGGGAGGCCATTTTGCAATGTAGAAAAAGATGGCTCATTGATTCGACTTCGGATAAGTATAGGCAGCATCTGTTCAGCATTTGTAGTCCCTTTGCCATAATGTTGTAACACTTTTGTACCTTTCTGCATTTTCCCCATTCTTACTCTTTTGACAGGCCTTATACAAACACCTCTTAATTCTAATGGTTCTTTGAACTTCATAACAGCCATTTGGATCAGCATACTTTGGTGGCAAAATGTTATGATGAAAAGAGAAGAATTTGGGTCCCTAGATTGAGGTGAGATCCAAATGCTTGGGAGGTAGAAGAACTACATAATCTATTGGAGATATTAGGCAATCTGAATCCCAACATTGAAAGGAGTGATAGATGGCTATGAAAACTAAATCAAAAGGGGCATTTCACATCTAAATCATTTTATACCGAGTTATAAAAAATTCCAACAATTTGGTTTCCCCATAAAGGCAGTTGGGTTCCATCCATCCCATTCAGAATTGCGTTTTTCTTTTGGAACTGCTACTTGGATAAAATTCTAACCTTGGATCATCTTCAAAGTAGGGGTTCGCATTTGGCCAACAAATGCACTTTATGCATGGAAGATGAGGAATCAGTCAATCATCTATTTATTCATTGTCCTATGATGAAAGGAATGTAGTATTTTTTCCTTTCTCATTTCTAATCTACATGGGTCTTTCCAACATTCTTTAATGATCTGATTTCAGGGTGGGGTGTGTGTGGCATTGGTAGCTTTTATCAGGATATTTGGCATGCTTTACCGGGGGCTATTTTTTAGGGACTATGGAATGGGAGAAATAGCAGAATTTTTTAGGACAAACATCAAAGTTTAGGCGAATTGAGATTCTATATCTATAATTTGCTCTTTGAGTGGATCTCGGCGGGTGGGTCCTTTGATGAGAAGGAATGATATACTCTATGAAATGAGGAATCATAAGTGTTAAGAGTGTTTTGGGGGTATTTTATTTTGTATTAGGTGGCAATCACCTTCCCAGTGATTCCTTTCCTATGTATGTTTTCTGTTTTTACTTTTCATACTTAATAAATGATCTCTTTACCTCTCAAAAAAAAAAAAAAAAAACTCTACCAGCAAGTTTCTTTTGATGAGTGCCTTTCCTTTCAAATTCTCCAAGGACCCCTTTAGCTACTCTTTTAATATTGACAGCTCTCTCATTCCATGTAGCATTAGTTTCCTCTTAATAACAATATTTTTTCCCTTTAGGTTTTACTATCTACTGTTTTGGAAACTAATCTCTCGTTTCCTTCTCTTCCATGTCTTAATACAAACTATAAAGCCACTGACTTATGTTGTATGGTTAGACTCTCTCCTGGGTGAACCTAGCAGTCCTTACATGTTGACTATTCTATCTTCATAGTGAGAAAAAAAGTCCATCTAATTCCTAATTCCTATTTCTTATTTGATCCACCTTTATAAGTCGCTAAATGTTCTTCTCTCTATCTAAACCTAAAAGTACATGTCCGCTATTGCAAGATCATATGCCATTGCAACTTTTATGCCTTACTAACCCTTGCCCATTTTTCAATGCTCACTTATAGGAAACATCATTAGGGCTTAAATGGTTTGGTTAAGGTTTTATATCAGCTGTCAACCTGATGCAACCTTCCTTTTTTATCTTTTTATAAGTAAAGAAATTTTATTGGAAACACAAAGGGGGGTGAGAAACCCCCCTAGATACAGG
>JAOXJP010270085.1:0-20243 GCA_025762735.1 Platanus orientalis | reverse complement strand
GATGCTTTGCTGGAGAAAGGCTTATAGGAGGTGGAAAACTCACTGATGACATGAATGGGGTTCTAAAATGTGGACCCTTAAAGTTCTATTGGTGCTTTTAAGAGAGACTAGGGTTTGCCTTGCAATGGTGCATTTTGGGCTGTGATAGGGTGTTTTGATTGGTTCATTTGCAATTAGAGCATCTGGGGAGACTTCTTTGGGAATGCCTAACGTCCTAGAGTCTAGGTTTACTTTTCCTAAGCCATGAGTGCTTAGAGCCTTGATGCCTAAATGCTATTATGCTATCCTTATGCTATCACATGACCCAAGTCAAAATTTGGGTGCTGACAACTAGGCTTTCTGTGATCTTCGCTCGTATGGAAAATTTTCACTTAGAGAGGGGTTGAGCTTTAAATAGAGAGGATAGGCTTGAACTATAAGATTTTTTAATCTCATAATATGGGATTACATAGAACAAAGCCCTGGATTTAGTATAAGCAGATCAGATAAGCCCATTAATGTTGTGATTATATGGTGTATATAAGACCATGGTACACCTTGTAGTCTTGTATCGGTATTTGTGTGTATTGATGAATTTAGAAGACTAACGAGTTTTGTAAGAACCGTTCCTCTCTAAAGGACGTGTTTTTTTCTAAATGATACATTCTCTCTCTATCTCTCCAATGGTTGCATCTCTTTAAAATGAAGAGATGCATAAAGAGAAAAAAGGGGTGTGATAGGTGACCCTTCCAACTCTATTTAAAGAGCTCTTCCCCCACTTAGGCTACAAAAATCAATATTTTTATTTTTGTCATTATTATATATCTATATATCACTCTCTCTCTCTCTCTCTATATATATATATATATAACATTTTGGTGAGTTGCCACTCATTTATTTTTTAATAAAATAAAATAAATATATGCATAGAAAATCAACCACTAGATTTTGAGCACACCTCAATAACATAGAACCATAGCAATCTATACATTATTCTACAACGTATGACTAATCTATGATTACAAATATTAATATCTTTGATAACATAGACCTTTATGTGTTTTTATTATGAAAATGACATGCATATGTGATCAACCATGTCCATTTTCAATTGGTCCTCTTAAACTGTCTTAAACTAGACAAGAGAGCTGAGATCATGGAACTGCAATTAAAAAAATATATATATGTGCACAACTAAAAAGCATAATCATCCATAGATTGATCTCAAATGAATAGATCAAATATCTATAAATTCATTGCATTTTACGAACCAAGTACATCAAATGACTCTATTATCCCCATTGTAGAAACATGTTCTTTGAACAACTTAGGAGTTAAACCATTGGTTAAAGGATTAGCAACCATCAATCCTATGCTGATATTTTCTACACACTTTTTTTTACTTTGAATTCTTTCTCAAACAATAAGATACTTAATGTCTATATGCTTAGACTTTCCTAAAATCTTGTTGTTTTTTTAGAAAAAAACTGCATAGGAATTATCACAAAAGATTTTTACTAGCTTTGAAATAGAGTTTAAAACTTAAAGTTCTAAAATAAAATTTCTTAGCCATAGTGCCTCACATGTAGCTTCATAACAAGCCACAAATTCTATATGTATGGTCGATGTTACCGTCAAGGACTATTTACACTCTTCCACGATACAACACCTCCAACAACCATGAAAATGTAACTTGAAGTAAATTTCTTGCTATCAAGACACTCCGCAAAGTCAAAATCAAAGTACACAATCACCTCAAACTGATTAGACCTTTTGTATGTGAGCATGTAACCTTTAGTCTTCTATAAGTAATGCATCACCTTCTTTATTGTTCTTTAATGATCCATTCATGGATCACTTTGATATCTACCAAGAAGTCCTACAACAAATGCAATATCTACACGAGTACAAACTTGAGAATACATCAAACTTCCCATGGCCAAAGTAAAAGGGATATTCTTCATCTCTATGTGTTGAAGTTCATTTTGTAGACATTAAAACTTACTGAACTTATCCCCTTTAACAACTGGTACTTCCCTAGGAACACAAGTTTGCGTGCCAAATCTTTTAAGAACCTTTTCAATCTAGGCTTTCTGAGACAAACCAAGAAAATCATGAGCTCAATCTCGTTTAATATCAATACCGATAACGAAAGATGCTTCGTCAAGATCTTTCATCTTAAAATTCTTTGATAATTAGAACTTCTTTGTCTTATGTAAAAGACCAATATCACTACTTGCAAGTAATATGCCATCTACATATAAAATTAGCAAAATGAATTTACTCCCACTGGTCTTGAGGTATATGCACTAATCAACAAGATTTTCAACAAAACCAAAGCTAGAAATAACCTCATGAAATTTAAGATATCATTTATTTAGAAGCTTATTTTAGTCCATAAATAGATTTCTTCAATCTGCATACTAAATGTTCCTTATTGTTATCTTGAAAACATTCTTGTTGTTTCATGTACATAGTCTCATTTAGATCACCATTGAGGAAAGTTGTTTTAACATCCATTTGATGAAGCTTTAAATCCAATTGTGCAACCATTGCCAAAATTAATCCTAAGGATTGTTGATACAGGAGAAAATGTTTCATTAAAATCTAAACCTTATTCCCATATAAATCCTTTTGCAACAAGTCTAGCTTTATATCTTTCAATATTTCATTTTGAATCTCGTTTAGTTTTGAAAATCCTTTTACAACTTATTGTTTTTACTCCTTTTGGTAACTTCACAAGATCCCATACTTCATTATATTCCATAGACTTCATTGCATCATTTATTACTTCCATCCACTAAGGAAATTTAGCATTATTTCTTACTTGAGTCAAGTTTACGGGATCATTATCTATGACAATGTTAGCTTCATGCGCTTGAAGATAAACATAGTAATCATCAAGAATAGTAGATCTCCTTTCTCTTTATGCATGATTTCCTCAAGGACATGTCATTCAACTGCTCATTTGTAATAACTGGTGGTTCATTTCATATATCCTTAACTTGAATAGTATCCAAAATATATGCAATATTCTAATCATTATTATTTTGAATCATAATGGGTGGTATAATAATGTTATCTTGAGTTGCTGAAATTGTAATGATTGTACCATTTTCTTTAAATGAGACATCCTGAGGTTTTGAGCTCCCACTGTCTTTATCATTCACAAGAAATTTAGCATTATCAATTTCAACTATCTTGATGCTATGGGTAGGGTAATAGAAATAATAACCCTTTAATTGTGCTAGATAGCTAACAAAATATCAACTAATGATTATTGGATCTAGTCTCTTTTCATGTGGATTATACATCCTTGCTTCCATTGGACAACCTCATGACCCAAATCCTCAGGCCAAGAAATGGACTGAGTTTAGATCTGTGATATAGGAATGACCCGCCCAAATCTATTTCTCATAGTGGAGAGACCTACGAACTTGGAGTATGTCATTAACCCTCTTACCTATTCACACATCATTTAATATAAATTTATTTTCTTATCTTTTCATTCTATTTTAGCCATTTTCTAACAATCTCATTATAGTGAAATAATAACATCAATGATTTAATCCAAATAAGTGCAACAGAAAAGTAATCCGTATTCATTATATTCAATTAAAGAGGTTCAATGTCGACATCCATCATTAGGCCTCAAATGACCAACAACATGAGCCCAAAATAAAATGAATAAAGGTCTTAAATCCAATGTCCAAAAGAAGAATAAACCAAAGGAGAAGTCCTTGGATTTAGGTGCCTATCCAATCTCTCACCTTGTTGTCTCTTTGACGACTCTTAATGATCCCTATCTTTTGTGTCTCCATCTGTGGCTAGTGCCAATTGGGATAAACTTGATAATCTTGGCAGGAGGGTATACAGTTTATACAATACTAAAGGAGGCTAATGATAATCACAGTAACAAATAGGAAGGGTCAAGATAACTAATGAATCAAAGCAAAAATGAGAGTACACCTAGTTTATTAAACATGTATCCTTACTATGATTTGAACATCCACATGTTACAAGATAACTACAAGAGTATCCAAAGTAGATCAAGCTGAATCATGCATATGTTATATGTTATATGCCACATGCTAAGTACTATATACACATGTCCAGTAATATATGTATCATATGAAAAACACAATAGTGTCTCCATCACATAACATATCTAAATGTAAATAAACCATGAAAGGTCTCCGACAAAACAAATCACATAAACCATGTAAGGTCTCTAATAAATCATATCATATATGAATTATAAAAGGTTTTTAACAAAACATGTCGTATATAAACCATAAAGGTCTCTAGCGAAACATATAACATAACTTGAATAACGGTCCCTAACATAGCTCATTATATCACATATATTGGGCCACTAAGGTCATCTTCACCTATTAATGTAACCTAGTGATTGGGTACCTGTAGTCATGAAGACTCATATTAGTCCGTAAAAATCTCCCAAGGCATCAAAGGTGTCTCCCATATAATTTCTCCGAACTAGGGTAGTCCCATATTATTCTCTTAGACAAAAAGTAATCCCATATCATTTTCTTGGACAAAGGGTTGTTCCATATCGTTTCCCTAAATAAAAGGTAGTCCTATATCATTCTCCTAGACAAAGGGTAGTCCCATATCATTCCCCTAGACTAGGGTAGTCCTCTAAAATTCCCTAAGACAATGGTATCAAACAAATCCATTGGTTAAATAAGCGATAAACCAAACCCATGCTTTTATAAAGTAATGTAGTCACTACATAAATATACGATTTGTAAAAATATCTACATAATCTATCTCATGAAGAGTCTATAATATAAAGTGATAAATCACAGGAAATATGTCAATTGCCAATATGCAAGTGAATGTACTTTGGCCCATAACTAGGGGTATAAGGGATGTTTATAGATGTAAAATCAATTTATGACAATGTTTACGTAAATTAAAAACCAAGTATCTAAAGTCCTTTAAAAACTCATATAGAAATCTTAAATAAATTTTCACATGAAAATCCTTGAGTAAACCATGGAAATGACAACCTACTTATACCACTAAAAGCTCCCCAAATGATGTAAAACCCAAGGTATTTATACATGAATCTTAAGATCCTAACATAAAAATTCATAGAACATCACAAATTTACTATAAGTTAACATATATTTTAAGGAATTTATCAAAAAGAATAATAAACTTATGCAAAGAATCCAAAGGCACCTAAGGAACATATAAATAGTAAAAAAAATATGTCAGAGGCATTTATCAAACATGTAGAGTGCAAGAACATGGGCATATATTCCACATGGCAAAGCAAGATGCCCTCTCTCTCACGGTTGCCTCTCATTCTTGGTCGCCTCATCATTTGACGACAATTGGTTGGACATGATCTTGTTGGTGGTTTCGTGCTCGGGTTAGTACTTAGCACTTTATCGACATTGTGGAGCTTGGTTTGTGATGGCCTCAGACATTCTTATTGTCTGGTTAGCATACATCACTCACAACATTTCTTTTCCTGGTTGACAGTAGTGACATGCATAAAACACTCCTGCTGACTCGGTAATGGTGGCGAGTTCACAAGCGGATCAGGGTCGACTAATTTACCCGGGTCATTGTCTCAAGTCGAATGCATCACTATCAAAATGAATATTGGTGGTTAAGAATTATCAATAATTGGTCTCACTCGAAAAGCATACGAGGAATTCTAGCTAGCCAAACCAACCTGACCCTCTATAAAATTGGACACAAACCAAACTTGACATGGTTTAGATGATTGTATTTGAACAAGATTCTACCATTTACTTCCATGTCTAGAGTTTCATTGATCAAACTGGTGAGAGACATCTTTGGTAAATTCTACGTAGGGCTGCAATTCGTACTGCGCCATCCCAAAACTGACTGTTCCAACTAGAGCTTTATGTGGGATTAGGAAGGGATTTTCAGGGCAAAAGTTTTGTTTTAGTTGAAAAATCAGACAAGCTCTCTCGTTCGATTTAGCTAGACGCATTGGGCAATTCAGCCAAACTCAACCCAAGTCCAACATGTGGTATCATTTTTTGCACGGATATGGGAGGATTCTCATTGTTAGTGTGGCAATTTTTTATGCAATCCTACCACACCCAATTCAAAGATACCCGACTGGTCCGCATACCTCGAATCGTTTTGCGCTTTCTTTTCGACAAATAATCAGAATCTTCATAAACTGGTGGGCCCATTTTTCTTGCAGAACAAGCATGGAGTCAAGTGCGTTGACAAAAATCCCATAAAATCCGTCACCGCGAACGTCATTTGTGGACTGTGCTCTAACGTGAACAGTAAGACAGAAATCCTCCAACCTAATTAGAGGACCTTTTGAGCACGTCCCTTTCCCAGTCTCTGCAGCACTACACGCGCCCACCAAAGGAGACTTAAGAAATCCTCACCACTATTCAGACACATTATACCTAGTAAAGAAGAACTCATTTCCTCCATTTGAGTGTTCCCAACTTTAATCTTAACCATCGGAGAAGCTAAGTCGGTGACAGCACGCTCAACATCAGTCATGGTGCACCACCACTTCCTTCTTGTAACTTTCCCTGCTCAAGGCCATATCAACCCAGCCCTTCAGTTTGCCGAGCGCCTTACACGCACGGGCGCGCAAGTCACTTTCGCCACCAGCAAGTCCGCCCACCGACGCATGATAAACACCCCCACCCCTGATGGCCTAACCTATGCCCCCTTCTCAGACGGCTATGAAGATGGCTTCAAACCCACTGAAGATATCCACCTGTTCTTGTCCGAATTTAGGCGACGCGGTTCACAAGCTCTCACTGACCTAATCCTGGCCCTCGCTAACGGATGCCAGCCAGTAACCTGCTTAATCTACACTCTCCTCCTCCCATGGGCGGCGGACGTGGCTCAAAACTTGCACATCCCCTCGGCTCTACTCTGGATTCAGCCTGCTGCTGTCCTCGACATCTACTACTACTATTTCAATGGTCTCCTCGCTAGCAATACCAATCCCTCATACCCTATAGAACTACCTGGACTCCCACTTCTCACCTGCCGAGACCTTCCCTCGTTTATCCTCCCTTCAAACACAGAGACGTCCATTCTCCCCATAATCCAAGAGCTCTTTCAAACCATAGAGAGAAAAACTAAGCCCCAAGTGCTCGTTAACACATTCGATGCCTTGGAAGCCGAAGCCTTGAGAGCGGTTGATAAGCTCAATTTGATTGGGATTGGACCTTTGTTTCCGTCGGCTTACTTAGACGGAAATGACCTATCAGATACTTCCTTTGGAGGCGATCAGTTCCAAGGTTCAAGGGATTATGTCGATTGGTTGAACTCAAAGCCACAGTCGTCAGTGATTTACGTATCGTTCGGAACCTTAGTTATGTTATCCAAGCAACAGATGGAAGAGATTGCACGTGGGTTGTTGGAAAGCCGCCGGCCTTTCTTGTGGGTCATCCGACCGAAGCTAGAGAATGGAGTAGAGGAGAAGGAAAAAAATATGATACTGAGCAACATAGAAGAAATAGAACGAGAGGGAATGATAGTGCCATGGTGTTCGCAGGTCGAGGTTCTGTGCCACCCCTCGGTTGGATGCTTCGTGACACATTGCGGTTGGAATTCAACGTTGGAGAGTTTAGTTGCTGGAGTCCCGGTAGTGACGTTTCCACAGTGGTCGGACCAAGGGACGAATGCCAAGCTAATTGAAGATGTTTGGGGAACGGGGGTTAGAATGAGGGTGAATGATGGAGAAGGGATGGTAGAAAGCGAGGAGCTTGAAAGGTGCTTGGAAATGGTGATGGGAGGGGAGAGGGGTGAAGAGATGAGAAGGAACGCTTTGAAATGGAAAATTTTGGCAAGGGAGGCAGTGAAGGAAGGTGGTTCTTCGGATCGGAATCTTCAAGCATTTCTGGAGGAGATATGACTCCGATAAAGTTTTTGCTATGTACCGGATTATGAGAAATAAATAGTGTGCGTGTGTTGGACTTTGAATCCTCTGTGAGAGATAAGAATGATTGAATTCAATAGTTACCAACAATGTAATCCCCATTTACCCCTCCCCCTCCCTAAAAAAAACACTGCATGTAATCCCTGCAATCCAAGAAACAATCTGCTGCTATCCACTACAACAAAAATGGTTTTTAACAGCATGCTTTAGGCAACGTTTCTATACAAATGCTGTCAAAAGTATGCTTTTAAACAGCGTTCCTATCACAAAAGGCTGGTAAATGGGGTAGATAAGATAAACAGGGTTTTGAAAACGCTGGCTATACGCCATCCGCAAAAAACAATATAACGAAAACGTTGGCAATACCCAACCCACAAAAACAATATAGCCAGCATTTTAGAAACACTGGCTATACTCCGGTGCATTTTTAGGGCTTCTTCCCGCGTTCTCCCTCGCTCCTCGCATGAATCTTCCCAGTTAGGGTTTCCACTGTGCAAAATCCCCAGCCATGTTGAACTCAATCTTCACCATTTGATCTTCTCTAGAAAACGTCGCTGCCGCCGCCGAACATGAACTGGAGCCTCAGCTTCTTCTCTGCCCTCCTCTTCCTCTGCAATCATGGAAAGAGACAACCTTGACCTGAACTTGCAGATTTCTACCGGTGCATCTGTCTTTGGAAAACTCTCTTTTTTTTATTCCAAGAGTTTAGGGTTTTGTTTCTTAGCACATATCATTTACTCTATTTGTTTGATTCCAAGATTTGTTTCTCATTTGATTTTAGGGTTTTGATTTTAGCAAATACGGAGAGAAATCCGGCAGCCAATTTGATTTTAGCAAAAAGAACTTTAAATCTGTTGATTTATTTGGTTTGCTTTACTTATTTGGATTCAATAATATCAGCTATTGAATAATCTGTTAAATGAAACCGCTTTTGAAAGCTTCGATTTAAGATCCCCTTAGAGATATTAATGTCTCTTTGTTTCTATTTCACTTTGTTTTTATTGCTCGGGCCTTAGCCGACAACAAAGCCACATCTTATGCCTTGTTCAGGCTTTCAAATGATCGAAAGAGGACCGTAATCAATTCAAAGCTAAGTTAACATTGGAGGTGTTCATCTGCTCACTCAAGGGATTCCAGCAGGACAAACTCTCAGGTGAAGATGCCTCGGCAGCAATACTATGGTGATCTCATTTCCAATGTATTTGAGGGGGAGGGACTGCATCGATGTTTGGATCTCTAGGACTACCTTTGGAGTCGCTCTTTCCGGGTCCTCTTTTCTCCAGACTGTCGAACCAAATCATAGTGATGGGCTCCACTTCTTCACTCAGTATTGCTGAATTCCCATAGGCCCTAAAGGCAGCTGCCGTTGAAAATACTTATATAGAAAGAGAAAAACCTTGGGAAAATCCCTTTGTTTGGATTTTGTTTTATGTTTTTACTGTTTTCTTTGCAATTACAGTTCATTGAAAATCTACTTCTGTTTAGATTGTTTAGAAAATATTTGTTTTGATTTCTAATGTCTAATCGTTCTTTTTTTTTTTCTACAGTTTTATCTCCATTAACGACCTCTTTTACTTACTCTGTAACAGAAGCACATGTCAATTTAGACAACATTTTTAAAATGATGTCTATAATACTATAGTTGAAACAACGTTTTTCAAACATTGTCTATAGTTACAGACAACGTTTTTTAAATGCTATAAAAAGCATTTTTTTGTTGTTGTAGTGCTAGCTTGAAATTGACATATATATCATCACAATAAACAATAGCTGAAAGCCTAAAACAGACACCTGCAACCATTGATCGTAAAACAAGATGTAAGCTAATTTGAATTTAATTTACACCATCAAAGAAATTTGGTCATATGAAGTCTATATAATTTCTGAGATGCAATTTCCTCAGCCCTATTATGAAGAAATCTAGATCCCGGGGTTGGAATATGTTGGGATTTGCTCTCGTCTTTCTTGAATGAAAACACATAGAAGCTTTGGTGTTGAACCCGAATCAGCCCAAATTCAGCCCCAAAACAACGTTTTTGAAAAGTGGGATTATTTTGGGGTTTTAAACCCACATTTAGAAAGACGGTTTCTTGGGTGTGTGCCTTACTAGGGGTGTGCATGGCCTACATTTGTGCTAATAGGTGTATTTACTTGGTTACAAGGTTTTTAGCAAATTTGGTTTGGCTTAAGAAAATGTCATTATTGGTTTGCTTGATTTGAAGACCAAGGAAGAACCATAGTTCTCCTTCCATACTCATTTCAAATTCAGATTTTATTATTTGGGCAAACTCATGAGACATCTCCTCATTAGTGGACCCAAAAATGATGTCATCTACATAAATTTACACAATGAGTATGTAACCATTTTTCTTCTTGATGAATAATGTTTTGTTTATATTTCCTTGATTAAAATGGTGATCAAGAAAGAATCCAGTGAGCCTCTCATATTAAGATCTTAGAGTTTGTTTGAGGCCATAGAGTGCCTTCTTGAGCCTATATACGTAGTTTGGCAAGTGAGGATTCACAAATCCCTCTAGTTACTCTACATATACTTCTTCTTGGAGTATCCTATTTAGGAGTGCACTCTTAATTTTAGGCACAATGGAAAAAAAAAGATCATAATGGACTCCAATCTAGCAAATGGAAAAATGTCTCCTCAAAGTCAATGCTCTCAATTTAGGCATACCCCTTTGCCACTAGTCTAGCCTTATTTCGAGTCACTATATCATGTTCATTGTGTTTGTTCTTGAATTTCCATTTGGTACCAACGACATTTTTGTCAAAGGGTCTCTCAGTTAGAAACTAGACATCATTCATTTTGAATTGATTGAGTTCCTCTTGAATGGTCATGATCCAATCTAGATCATTTAGACCCTTATTTACTCTCTTAGGCTCTATCTTGGATATGAAGTAGAAGTGACTTACAATGTTTTCTATTTGTCCCCTAGTCTTCACTCTGGTGTTTAGGTAACCAAGAATGTCACCTTAAGACAATCCTTTGGTGAGTCACTTCTCCTTGGGACAAGGTTAAACATCTTCAACTTTATCCTCAGAGGTTGCTTGAGATGTGAGCTCCTCTTAGCTTTGTTGAGAGCCTTTAATCTCTTTTGGAGATTATGTTTCAACCTCTTGATCCAAGAACACAATAGGTATACCTACCTGTGATTATGTTGACTCATGATCATCTACCGCTACATTAATAAACTCTTCCATTGTGAGAGTCTTCTTGTTGTAGACAGGGTAGGCTCTACTAGATGTGAAATATCCTAGGAAGATAGCCCCATCACTTTTCTTATCAAATTTTTCAAGATGCTTTCTATCACTAAAGACGTAACAAGTGCTTCCAAATACTCTAAAGTATTTAATAGTTGGTTTTTTTCTACTCCACAATTCATAGCTTGTCTTGTTTGTTCTCGGTCTACGATAAACATGGTTTGAAACATAACATGTAGTGCTAATTGGCTCAGCCCAAAATCTTTTGATTAAATCTTTACTAGTGAGCATGGAGGTCACCATGTTAAGTAGAGTTTTATTCTTTCTTTCAGCCACTCTATTTTGTTGAGGAGTTTTACGAGCTAAAAATTTATGTTTTACTCCTATCTCTTCACACTAATCTAAGAATGTATGATTTTTGAATTTTCTTCCATAGTCACTTCAAATGCCCTTGATGGTAAACTCCTTTTCAACTTGAATTCTCTTATAAATGTTTAGTAATTCGTTGAAAGTTTTGAATTTCTCTCTTAAGAATGCTATTCAAGTAAATCTAGAGAAATTATCATTCAACACCATGAAATATTTCTTACCTCCTAAACTCTCCGTTCTAGTAGGACTGGTTAAGTCCATGTGAAGAAGCTCTAGAGATCTAAATATCCCTATTTATGTAGTATTTTTGTGAGGGATTCTAGTTTATTTTACCATTTGACAACCTTTGTACAATGGGTTATCCATCTTACTTAGCTTAGGAAGGTCTTTGACTATTCCCTTTTTGCTAAGCCTAGCAAGGCCCCTAAAGTTAAGATAACCTAATCTTTGATACCAAAGATTGGTCTTATCCTTTGGTATATGAGACAATTGTCTACTTCTTATGGATGGGGATTTATAACATAGCAATTATCACTTGTTCTTACTTCATCTAGGATTTTTCCTTCTTTGTGATCCATAATCATGCATTCATCATTTCTAAATTAAACTTTAAATCTTTTGTCACATATTTGTCTTATGCTAACTAAGTTGTTCTTGAGGCCTTACACATAAAGAGCTTTGGTAAGTTATAGAATGCCTAGGGAAACTATGGTTCTTATCCCAAGAATTTTAGTAGTGTTTCCATCTTCAAATGTGACATATCTACCTTAAACTTCCTCAAGTTGAATAAATAGTTCCCTCTCACTGGACATGTGTCTTGAAGACTCACTATTAAGATACCATCTTGATGAGCTTCTAGCTCTTATTGTAGTGTGAATGATCAAACACATTGGATCATCCTTTCTTACCCATTTTCTTTTAACCATAATGGGTTTAGGGTCTCACCTCTTAGCACTTTGGAGTTAAGCCAAATCATTCTTTCTTTGAAAGTTTTTATTTCAACATTTTGAAGTTAGTTTCTCTTGTTGACATTCTTCTCATTTTGAATTTTTCTTGAATATTGCATTCTTTATTATTTGATGTCATTAGCCCTCTTTCAACAATTCACCCTAATATCCCCTTTTAAGCCACAATAATAGCAATAGAATTGGGGCTTCCTAGGGGTATGGGATTGTATTGGTTTCCTTCTAGGTGGCTCATTGTAGAAGGATTATTAGGTTTGAAATGACACTAAAATAATCCTAAAAGGGGAGTGAATAGGATTTCTCAATTAATTTACCCACTTTTTTAAATTACCTTATGGATGTTATTAATTTCTTTTTCATTTAGCTCAATTAAGTGAGTGTGTGCTTCAATGTAAATACTCAAGAATAATATCAAACATATGCTAAGCAAGAGTAGTATAGAGTATAAATATGGAGAGACAAGCAATCACACAATCACAACCATAACACAAGATTTATAATGGTTCAGCACTCAGGCCTACATCCACTCTTCTAAAGCTCACTATTGAGCTTAGGTATATTTCATTTAGGTACTATTACAACCTAGGTCAATATACAAACCTAACTACTTACTCAATGGCTAGCTAAACAACAACACTCGGTGTCTCTAGCAAGTGTGTATTACTTTCAGTGTCTTCGACAGAGGTAATCAAGATTCCGGTGTCTCTGGCGAAAGAAAAATAATAACAATAATGAATACAAATGAATGCAAAGACAAGAAAATATTATCATAATATGGTTGATGTTGCTAGTTGCTTAAATGTGAGATGCTCCTTGATGAGCTAGTATGCCTTAGCTACCCACAATCTCCAAGTGCTTGGCTCTAGTGCTCCTTGAGCTCAACCAAAGGTGAGTTCCTCTTGGGAAAGTGCTCACCACAATCTCTCCTCAGTAGTAAATGTGATGCTCAATAGGAGAGAAGAAATGAGAGAGAAAACTGTAGAATGCTATCTAGTAAAGCTCAATAATCTGTATATAATGGAGGTTTGTACAATGAAGAGGGCTCTTAAAATAGTATGCCTCTTAGCTCTCTTAAAAAATCTCTTGGTATTGGAGATCCTTTGCCCTAAAGGGAAAAAGTCCCTTTTATAGTAGGGAGGAGCATCCAT
Organism: Platanus orientalis; assembly: GCA_025762735.1. Lineage (NCBI taxonomy): Eukaryota > Viridiplantae > Streptophyta > Magnoliopsida > Proteales > Platanaceae > Platanus > Platanus orientalis. The sequence continues at coordinate 6,642 of JAOXJP010270085.1, read as the reverse complement.
GGCCTTAGGATAGGCATATGATAAAGGGAGGAGCATTTTGGGCCTTTGGATATGCAAAAGCAAAGTTTAAATTTCTAAATTTGCACCTAGAATTTCATGTTAGTTTTTTTTTTAAATGCCCTCCAAACCAACTGGGGGTTTAAAAATAGATTTAGACTCCAATTCGATTTTGAAACCTATAATCGATTTCGACTGCCTATCAGGCTCCAAATTGGTTTGAGGTTTCGCAACCAATTTAGGTTTTGAGAAAAATTTCCAAAACTTATATCAAAACCAATTTGGGCTTATCAGTTTGGGCCTCAGGAGTGCTAACTGAGATGCAAAATTAGTAGCGAAACCAATTATGAGTTTCGTAACCAATTTTGCTGAAATCGATTGTGGGTTTCGCAATTGGTTTCGACTAAATTTTTCTATATTTTTTATTTGGGCTATAATCATTGGGTTATCCTTGGGCATCTTAGTTTGGGTATTCATAGGGACCCTAAACCATGTCTAGATTCATTTTAGGACACAAAAAATGATATGTATGCATGTGGTATACCTTCCTCGGTATGCTTTTTCTCGTGTTCTTCCTTGAGTCTTTGGTTCTTCTTGGCTTCATGAGTTGAACTTGTGAGATCACATAGGATACTTACAAGACTCCTAGCACTACCCAAATGCCCATGGACTTGACATACATCAATGAGGTTCTTCTAAGTTTCTTATGTTGACTAGGTTGCCCCTTGGTCATCCTAGAAGTGGAGGCATTCCCTTGGAATCCTCTAGATGTAGAGGAATTTCTTTAGAATCCTCTAGATGTAGAGGCATTTCCTTGGAATCATCTACAAGTAGATTCTTGATTGGCTTTAGCATAAGAACGAGATTGAGGTTGTATAGGTCTCTCCTAATCTCTACCTTGATTTATAGGATTTTCCCCTTGAGTGAGGTATTTGGTCTCTTCTTAACCTTGTTTAACCTTTGATAAGGTCTTTGAGGCTTCACTTTCTCTTTTCCCTTTTTTAAAGGTTGTGGAGGTGGCTTAGTCTACCTGGTGGCTTTAACAAAGGCATTTTTAAGCCTTTGTGTAGAGGAGAGGTATTGACTTTAGAATTGAATTTAAGTCTCATCATGTCTCCATGATCATTTCCCATGGTGAGCATTTTTTCAAGATGTTCATATCCTTGAGACCCTATGGCCGCTGACTCCTCTTGTCCTCTTAAAGCTCCTTGATTTGTTTAAGGTAATCAAAGAACATTCTTGTGAGTTGAGTACAAGTCATGTTTAGAACCTTATTCCTTTCATTGAGTGTCTTAATTTGGTCTTTAACTCTTAGATGAGTGAGTCATCACTACGAGATTCATTATTCTCTTCTTCTACGGTTTTGAGCTTCTCCTTAAGCTCAAGAACCTTATCCAACAATTTTTTGTTCCCTTCAAGAAATTTTCTCTTCTTATGCTTCCTATTGTCATTTTCTAGGCCTAAAAATATATAAACTTTACTAAGCTTCTTTTCTAGTTCTATGATCTTTAGGCTCATTTTCTCCTTTACACATAAGAGCAAGTAGTTTTCTTTGAAAAGTTCATTTTATTTTTTACCTTCCATTGAAGACTCTTGTCTTAAGATGGAGATGGTGTCTTTTAGGGATTTTGACTTTTCAATCAATTCATTGATTTTCCTCTTTAGTTATTTGTTCTTCTTTTCCAACTCAATACTTTGAATAAAGAGGTCATCGAAGGCCTCTTGTGTATTATAGGTCTCCTCCTCTTTTTCATCATCTCCCTCATCCTCACTTCTATAATCACTTATATCTGAAAGTGAGCTTCTAGGAGTGTTGAAAGCCATGGAGGTTTTGATCTCTTGTGAGTCACCTTCCTTATTACTTTGAGACTCATTTTTTCAAACCTCGGAATCATCATCCCAAGTTACATCCATAGCCTTACCCTTTGGCTTGAATTTGTTTTTCTTGTTGTTGTAATCCTTGGTAGTGTTATCTCTCCCTTTGTATTCATAGCAAATGGGAGGTTCTTTGGAGAAATCCTTCTTCTTCTTATAATTAGGGAAGGATCTTCTCACTTATTTGCTCTTGGGGTAATCCCTTATATTTCTCCTAAAAAAACTTAGTCACTAAGGTTAAGTCATCATCCGAATCGTTTATGGATCTAGAAGATTCTTCTACCTTGAGGGTAATTCCCTTCTTCTGGTAGTGACCTTGATTTCTGCTTCAAATGCTTGAAGGGACCCAATCAAATTTTCTATTTGCATGGTCTTTAGGTTCTTGCTTTCCTTGATAGTACTAAATTTAGGTATAAACCTTTTAGGGAGTGACCTAAATATTTTACGGACTACTTTTGACTCTAGAATGTCCTTTTCTAGACTCCTCATGACATTGACCAACTTAAATAACTTGGCATTAAATTAGGAGACCTCGTCTTCCTCCATTTTTAGTGCTTCAAGTTGTGCAGTGTACATTTGAAGCTTAGATATCTTTATGGCACTCGTACCCTCATGAGTGATCGATAGAAGCTTCCACGCTTCCTTAGCTATCTTTAGATGAGTTATCCTCTTAAACTCATCTAGGGATAAACCACTAGCTTTGACATTAAGTGTCATAAAGTTGAACTTGTGAGTATCTACCTCGACGGTGGTCCACTCACTCCATGGTTTATCACGGAGTATATAACCATCAGTTATTGCACCCCAATACATTAAGAACATTTTCCATGTGAAATTTCCAATACCCATAGTCACTTCCATTGAAGAACGGAGGGGCGCTAATGGACATGCCACTCTCTTCTCTAGCCATCTAGTGTAGTTCTAAGATTTAACTTAGGTTATTAAATCTTATGTGAGTGACCTGACTTTGATACCAATTGAAATACCATATAGGTTTATCCTAGAGGGGGGTGAATAGGATTTCTAAATTTCTTTATCCATTTTTAGATTGTCAAGATTGATTTTAATTCAATTTTAGTCTTTTTAGAATTAAACCAAGTATGTGTGCTATAAAGTGTCTACTCAAGAATATTGTTAAATAGGTGATGTGCAAGAGTAGCTACAAGCTTAAGAGTAAAAAGACAAACAATTATAAAATCAATCCACAACAAGAGATTTATAGTGGTTTGGAACGATGGCCTATGTCCACTCTTCTAAAGCTCATTACCAAGCTTAGGTATATTTCATTTAGATTGCCTAATACAATCTAGGTCAAAATCATAGAAAACCTATTCTACTTACCCTTGACAAGCTACACAATATACTTAGTGTCTCTGATGAGTGTGAGCAATTTTTTGTGTTTCCAGTAGAAGCAAAGCAATAAGAATATGTAAATGAATGCAAAGAGTAAACAAATATTACCACAATATGACTGATGTTGCTACTATATCAAGTGAAAGTGCTCCTTGTTGATCTAGTGTGCCTTAGATCACCCATAATGCTTCAAACCTTGGTTCTTAAGCTCTTAAAGCTTAACCAAGCTAGTGTTTTGAAATTTTAAGTGCATAGTCCTAGAGGGAGAAATAGGATTTAATAAGTTGATTAGTGTTGTTCAATTTTAATTCAGCTTAACTAATGTGTTTGGTGCTCAAGTGCTAATGATTAAAAATATAAAATGTAAGTGACAATCACATAAAAGATCACACACTACAACATAAGACTTTATAATGCATCGGCCAAACTAGGGCCTACATCCACTTTCAAGTACTCAATTTATTAATCAATCACAATGATTACAAATGGATGGGCAAACCTAATTTAATGTGTTTGGTGTCTCTGATAAGCATGACCTTGGTTATCTTCAAGCCAAGTTCTTACACAATGTGCTTGGTGTCTACGCTAAGCATAGCCTTGGTTGTCTCCGAGCGAAGATCTTACACAACATGCTTGGTGTCTTCGGCAAGCACAGCCGTAGTTGTCTCCGAGCCAAGGACTTATAATCTGTCAAACATCATCTCCAACCATTGACAAGTAAAGGGTTTAAATACTAAGATGGTTCTCAATAACCAAATATGATATGCTTAATCCAATAAATGGGAACGATGTCCCAATATATTGTGTAGCTCTCAATAGCCAAATATCAAAGTTTAATCACCAAGAGAAACTAAGTCCCGATGTAAAGAGTGGCTCTTAATAGCCAAATATATCGGTGGGTTAGTCTCTACTTCCAAAAAAAGGGAGTGTGTAAGTGCCTCTTGAGAAGAAAAATAAACAAGTGGTCATACAACCTTAAGCCTCTATGTAGGAAAATATAAGTGAAGCTCAAATGGGGCAATATCTCATGGAGATGGAATTTCCAAGGATTCACAAATAGTAGTGGTCAAAATATGGAATACAACCATAAAATAAACTACTAAGTAATGAAAGTTCAAAGTGTGAAGAAAAAGCATTACCTCAACCCTAAGGTTGGGAGTTTGTGGGCTAGAAGGTGAAGATGCACCATCCTCGACCTTCCTCATCTCTTCTCTTGTAAAGGAGAACCCCTTTTGACGCCTTAAGAAAGAGAACTGTTTCTCTTCTTCTTTGTAGCAAACTTGGTGAAAGTGTATAGAGAGTGGAGCGTGTAGAGCTCTATTCCTTACCCAAAAATATCTTTTCCAAATGCCCTTAAACCCTTAGGTTTAGGAGAGAAAAATTGTTCTTCTATAGAGGTCTTGGATTTCCACAACCATTGGATGAAAATTATCTAAAATGGCCAACAAATCTGGAATGTGTATTTCAAATTTGAAATGTTCCACCCAGTTTGGAGCACTTTAACATTTTTGGAGCACTCAACTAGGAGCATTTCTCTCAGTTGTGACATACTAGAGAATTATTAGAGTACTCCATTTTGGATTTAGAATGCTCTACCTTGTTAGAGCCCTCTAACTCATTTTTAGAATGCTCCAAACTGGCAGATGAATTGCCAGTCTGGTTTGGAGTGCTCCAGGCCAATTTTGGAGCACTCCATCACCTTTAAATCACTCCACTGTCCTAGGCTTTTTATAAAGAGCCTTTAAGGACATCTCCAACCCTGAGAAGGTGGTTCTTGGAGGCCTTAAGAGTCTCTTTAAGTGTTACTTACCCTCACTTACCTTTGTGGATGTGGAGGGGTGCAAAGATGCGAATATGGTACTCTAGTCCTTCCATGATCCTGGCTTGCTTCCTTAGAGTCTTCTTGGTGTTCAAGAGCGATCTTCTCATATTGTGGACACAAGAACTCCTAGACTCTAGCTTTAACATATTCTAGCCTACTCTATTAACCCTTGTATTTTCTTACTCATAGAATTTATAACATATACATTTACAAGTTTCTTCTTAGGACAACCCACTAGAGTCTCTCTTCAAGATTTTTAGCTAATGGTAGAGAGAGAGAGAGAGATTAGAGTAGAGAATGTTTTTCTCAACAAAGTAGTAGGCTTCAAAGCTCAAAAATAGTGGAGGAGAGGGTTTCTCTTTAATGGAGGCTTTAATTTTGGCAAGGGTTCTAACACTCTTTTCAATGCTTAAGGTGTTGCACTAATGAGGAAAGTTTTCCTCTTATAGTGGATAGAATCCACTCTCAAACATAGGATTGGAATCTTCCAAAATGGGCAACTAATAGTGGCCATAGATCCAAAAATAGAGTTAAAAACAACTAAGTCCCACCCCTAACCGGTCAAGTACTTGGAGACCAATTAGGCCAAGACCCTTGCATGACCGGTCAGGCCTCACAGGGCAACTCCCTCAGATGCTTGACACTTTGTCTCTTGACTAGTTAGGTAGTTGAAGACTAGTCAAACCAAGACCGGTGAGGCACTTGTAGACCAGTCAGGCCACTATGCTAGGGGCTCCATTATGAGGTTCCTGACCGGTCAGGAACTTGGAGACCATCCAGGGAGTCCTGTAATACCTATATTGAGGATTTTTTGCGAGTATTCACTTAGGCCACTTACTTGGGTATTGGGCTATAGACCAGTCACATGGCTAGGTGACTTTGGAGCTTGCTCCAGCATCCTACAAGCCTATATGAATGCATGCATAAACCTTGGCTTAAATAGGACATTTGGAGCTGTGGGCATCGTGGAAAAGGACCGTGACCCACTTTGGGGTGTTTGGAGTCGTCACCAACTTAGGTGTTTACAAACGGGGTTAGACGTCTGCCTTCTTTTTTAGGGGAAGGGAGGATATGGGCTTTTTAGGGCCTGGGCTAGGCACTTGGGCCTAGGTTTGACTCTTAGACTGATCTGGTTTTTAGGGATCTAGATAAACTATTTGGTTGCAATTGGGAAAGGTGTTAGGCACCCCAATTACCCACTTTTTTAGGGTGGCTCCTCTAACCTAGCAACTTCCAAGTGCTAGTAAGCAATAATGTGTGTGTGTGTTTATTTTATTTTATTGGTCTAGACTACCCTTGTGGTGTGATCACTGCAGTCGCACCTGAGACATAATCTCTGGCTGCTTATATACCCGATCTTGTATGGTTCTACGTTCCTATGGTTTTGTCGGGATCATATTGCATGTAATTCTAATAGTTTGTAAGTCTCGGTAGTTGTTGACATCGTGGAAAGGGAATCTGTGACCCACTTCGGGGTTTGTTTGGAGTTGCCACCAACTCGGATTCTTTTTACAAGCAGGGTTGGGCGCCTGCCTCCTTTCTAGGGGAAAGGGAGGATACGGGCTTTCTTAGGGCCCGGGCTAGGCACTTGGGCC
>JAOXJP010270074.1:10044-20245 GCA_025762735.1 Platanus orientalis | reverse complement strand
GTGTAAGTCCTTTGGGGTGGGGGTATTTTGGGTACTTTAGTTTAATTAGTAGAAAGAGAGTTTAAAACCTAGTGAATGTAAACAATTCAGCAGTTGATGAAATAAAAGAGTTTTTTTAATTCCCCAACGAGTGGGCTGGTCTCTTCTTCCTTCATGATTCCTAAGTTAGGGGAAATTTCCTGCACCAATACTCCTCCATCTTCTTCTCTTCCTTCTTCCTTTCTCTTATTATTTAATCTTCTTCTTCTTTCATTCTTTCGTTTTCTTCTTATTGTCATTATCTTCCTTTCCCCTCATCTTCTTCCTTAGAATTTTCTGCAGTTCCAACCTAACGTCCATTGATTCTCTTCATCACCATTCAATAACCACACCACCATTGATCAAACCCTTCCATAGGGGTATCTATAACCCTTGGGCAACCCACCTAGAGAAGTTTTCCAGGGGCTGGTGGCACATGTACTTCAGCAGAATTTTTTTGTTGAAATTTTCGTACTTTGGAGCATGATATTGGGAGACTAGTACTTTTACAGAGGTATGAACAGCCCATTGAAAGCTCTTGACTACATTTAAATTGGTGTTTGATTCTTTGGGTGACTAGTGAATTCGGCTACAGCATTAGTACCTGGACATTTAAGTTGGTGTTTGATTCTTAGGTTTTTCTTCATACTTTGTGAAGCCCTATTGCTGCCCACTTTTACAGCAGAATTTCTAGCCTGTATTTTTGCATTTTTCAGCCACTTTTGTACTCCATTACAGCCCCCCTTATTATTGTTCTTTGAATATTGTTTTTGAATATTCTTTGTGGACCCCATCTCTAACGTTTATCCTAGGTTTCATTCTGCATCACAACAAAGTAGTGCTGCAGAAGAGTATAAGGTTTAGTGCAATATGGTTTATGAGATCAATTTCAGTGGAGAAAACCTAGTATAGGGTGCCACAGGTTTAGGGACTGGAGGGAGTTAATTATTGATGAAATAGAGCAAAAGAGGGTTGTGGATAGTCTGGCCGATGGCTAGGGGAAGGGAAAATTAGGAGGTTTGAATGAGGGATTTTGGGTTTGATGAAGAAGTTGCACAGGAACATGTGGGTTGATGTGGCTGATGGGGTTACTATAGTTTGTGGAAGTTTTTGGATGATAAACTTGATGGAGATATGGGGATTTCTGTGTATGGCAACAAGCAAGCCAAAGAAAATAAAGAAAGATAATTAGAAAAGGAAGAAGAAGAAGGAGGACAAATATGAAGCCTTGAGTGGGGTAATCACTTACTTTCACAATACCTTAGACATCACCATTATAGGTCAAGCTTTGGCATCAAGAAATCTTGAAGAAGACACACCAGTCGTATGGAACAAAAGCAGCCAAACATTTCATAAACTTGGGGGTGGGTCTCTTTATGTAGCCCACGATCTCCTAGGGTTTTCCCTTTACATCACTTCAAAATTCGAATAAAAGAAAAGTCAAAACAAAATAGAAAGGAAAGCCAAATCGTGGGCTTCTCTAGTGTGGTCAACCAACCATTAAATTGGCTTCTAATATATGTTGGCAACTTTATCCAAAAACAAAAAGCTGAAATTCTTATCATGTCCCAACCCTTACTATTTTATAAATTATTAACTAAGCATAAACCACTAATAAAAGACTAAAATTAGTAACATAATGACTTCTCTTGATGCCAAGCACATGTCCCGTTATGTATCTTCTCCCATGGATCTCACCAAGCCAAGGAAGTGGGCTCCATATGTCCTCACATAAAATATGATTCTAAAAGTCTCCAAATCAGCTCTAGCATGACATGTGGCCTTCTCCAAGCACGTGGCATGTGGCATGATGTCGTCAAAGGACCCTTCCTCCGATGCTAATAATATCCGGGACTACCATGTGACATGATATCCCCATCATGGAGTTTTGGTGGTAGCAAGTATGGATAGTAGAAGGAATGAAGAAGAAGAAAAAGAAAAAAAGAAGAAGGTAGGAGAAGCAAGAGGAATGATAGGGAGAGAGGAAGCCTGACAACACCAATTGATTGGGGGAAAGAAGACTTGAGGCTACAACCCATAGGGTTTTCTGACAGCTATAACCCTTAGAAGGAGTAAAAAACTTCACAATTTTTTTATTAATCAATCCATCTACCTATTACAATTGACTAGGCCTCTTAAGTAGATTTTCAAACACAGATATAGAAAGACCTAACTTAGAAAGTCCTAATCTAACTAGAATACTTGCTAATATAGACTTTCTAAAAACAAAACTTACTAGGACTTTCTAAAAACAAAACTTATGAAGACTTTCTAAACCCAAAAATTACTAAAACTCTCCTATTAGAGGAGCTGTTGACCAGCACTTTGTAGGCCCCACATGTTGACCTTTTGAACCACTAAAAGACAAGAAAAACATGACTGTCGGCCAGCCCTTAATTCCTATTTTACCCTTAGCTTAACAGCTTTATTACAAAGATAACCCCCATGAATAAAAACCCTAAACTAACGATGGCTTAAAATTCCTTATTACATTTATATCCTAGCCCCTAAAGAACCTAAAATAACCCACATAAAACCGTGCTCTCTTGTGGGGTTGGACATATAGAAGCCTTTTGATGTTGTCTGCATCAACATGTCTTCCCAAAACTTGATATCCTAACCCAATCCCAGCTTTAACCTAATGATTTTTTAAAAAAAAATTCCTCTTTGCCTTGCACAATAGACATCCAGAGCCCCTCCCATACCCTTTTCTACTGAGATTGGGGTCCCAAATAGAATCAAGACCATACTTTGTGACCACCACACTACTTTAAAGGCTCTCCGTTTCCACCCCGAATCTCTAAACCATTTTCCAAGAAGGGCCAAATTATGATGTCTCGGTTTCTTGATTCCAAGCTCTCCTCCTTTCAAAGGCCTATACACCAGGTCCCATTTAACTAGGTGAAACTTCTTGGCTTCCTCACTATCGTTCCAGAGGAAATTATTAAAAATTATTAAAACATCTCTTAATAGTGTTAGCCTCAAAAGCTGGGATGGTAAAAAGGGAAAGCATGAAATTGGGCATGCTAGCAAGGGAACTTTTGATTCAAGTAAGCCTGCCACTTTTAGAGTGCAAAGGGGCTTTCCAATATTCTAACCACCCTTTGGCACGATCAATCATAGGGACCCATATAGATTTGGCTTTGAATTTGGATCCCAACGGGAGGCCAAGGTAAGAGCATGGAAAATGCCTAATTTTTTTCTCCTGGGAAGAAACTTTCCACTCTCCTAATCATGCAACTAGCCTTAGTGACAATGATGAACAAGAAGGGGGAGAACATCACTAAGAGGCTGTTGTATGTACCAGTCCGCAAGAGAACTTAGTACAAACTGTGTGTTTAACATGGTTGATTTAGGTGTCTTAGGGACTGGGTGTTGTTTTGTAATAAGGCCTTTTGTGCCAAGTGTAGTTTATGCTTTCTTTTATGCATGAGTTTTATGTAATAAGGCTAAATGCTAAGGGTAATATGGGGAATTTTGTGTGCTGGTTGACAACTCACTATTTTGTCATTTAGTGAGGCCCCAAAGTCAACAAAGGGTGCCCCACACAAGCTGGTAGACAGTCACTTTGTTTCCTAGTCTTTAGTATAAATTTAGAGAAAGTTCGTTATTTAGAAGTCTTAGTTATAGGAAAGTCTTGAGTCTTATGTCTAGCAGTTTAGAAGTTCCTAAATTTAGTAAGTTTTTATTATTTTGAGTTTTGTAAGCCTACTTAAAGGTTCCGTCATTGAATCAATAGAGTTGAATTTATATCAAAAGTCTTGTCTTGGTAGAATTTATTGATCACACTCATATGATCCTCTTTGATGATACTCCAACATTTCTGAAAGAACAACATCGGAGAACCACAGGGCCTAGAGATTTATCGCCCTTCATTTAATTGAATCCTCTAAATGATCATTATAGATTATACTGAGTAAGGTCCTCATTTTCTCTCACATTCTTCTACATGTTCATATGTTCAGATATCACAAAACATTCTCTTTAAATTTAAATTTGCGTTGCCTCATGTTGAGAAGTTGGCGGACTTTAGGAAAAAAAAAATGTTACATATATGACATTATGAGGTCAGTTGAACTCTACCCCCTGTTAGTTCTTTTCATGATTACCAAAAAATATATATATATTTTCTGTTTTGGATTAACTAACATTGTTGTCTGCCAGCCTCAGCCCTCTATAGTTTCACAATATGTTAATGCCGCTCATATGCAAAATGCATGGATATTACTAGCTTTCCTTGTTCTTTCACATTTTTCCCGACAAAAGTGTTATCCAATCCGCTTGTACAGGCTATAATCTTGACATTTTATGAATCTTTGAGCTTTGATGTGTCAGGGAATCCTTGGGGAATCTGATAATACCCGTGCTAGCACCCTAGCCTTTCTCCTCGAGCGTAACTATGAGTTTGTGTGCCTAACTCAAAGCAAGGTTTTCATTGCCATCCGCTACTTCACTGCCAAAGTAGACCATGTGGATTCAGCCTCCCTTATCAAATTTATTGTTTCAGTGGCAACAAATTTCAATTTAAATTCACCCTCTTAACTCATAGTTACGCTGGTGGAGAAACATGTAGAAGGCAAGGCCACTAGCACAGGCATTATCATTGCTATCCACTTCATCCCTGCCAAATTAGATAATTTGGATTCAGCCTCCCTAATTAAATTTACAGTTTCAGTGGCAACAAATTCCAATTAATTCACCCTCTTCCCATTGATAAGTAACAGAGAGCCATACGTGAAGTTGCATCTGAAACATTTCCTCTCTTGTTTTCTCTTTTCACTTCATTGTTCCGTTAGAGAATATTCTGCACTAGGTACCTCTGCTGATCTCTCTATGATATGGTAACAATTTACGACTTTTTTTTCTTCCTTTATTTTTTATTAGTTCATTGAAGAAATTCTATTTACTCGTTTGTCCAATCTTTATGTGCTTGGTGCAACCATGCTTTGGTATTGACTCTAATTTCTCTCTTCCTTTACTTGTATATAAAGTGCTTGGACATGTGGAGCATTCGGGATTTTTATTTTATGTGCCATAGTTATAGGAATTGGTTACACTTCTGCACATGGACGCAGAGAGTCCCATAATAAATGATTTGTAAGTAGCACCAGTTCATATTATAGGAACTTGGTTGCACTTTGCACATGGAGACGTGTATGTATGAGCTAGGAGCTCCAAAAAGTTGAACATGATAGGCAATGTGTTGGGTGAATTAATAATAGCATTTTTACAGTTAACTATCACATGTATCGTGTATGAGCTAGGAGCTCCAAAAAGTTGATCATGATAGGCAATGCAAAGTTGTGAACAACTGCATCTCCACTGCACACAAATACACATGCACTGTTTGTGGATAGTCAAAAGGAGCAGACATGGCTTTAAACATTCTTCTAGTGTTCTTGTTATTATTATTATTATTATTGCTGTTAATTTTCAATAAGACGTGTTGTGTCCAGTGGACTTGATGAAACCCGATACTACTGTAATACTGCGCAACGCAAAAATCGACATGTTCAAGGGATCAATGAGACTTGCTGTGGACAAGTGGGGCCGTGTTGAAGTGACTGAACCAGCCAGCTTCACTGTGAAGGAAGACAACAACCTGTCACTAGTGGAGTATGAACTGGTGAATGTTGTTGAAGAGTGACTTGTGGAAAGCGGTGCTCCTCTACCACCCCCTTAACAAAATTGAATCAAGCAGGATGTGGATTTTATGGTTTTTTGAGGTTAGCAAAGTGATATATATATATGTTGTCTTCCTGGGCATCTGGGTACTATTTGCCTTGGCAAATTCTCTCTTAGGAAAAAAATCTTGAAGCTACTACTACCGAAGGAGGTCAGGTGATACTTTAGCAGCAGTGTGAGGCAGCCGTTGGAATGTTCTGAGGTGACTCCTACACATGGTGACTGCACCCGGCCAGTAAGATAAACTAGTTACCCATAGGACTTGTTTTGGGTTGCCTCTTATCCATCATAGGACTGGAAATCTCCTTCGGTTATGAGATAACATATTATAAATGCTGTGCAAATGTGGTTCGTCCTATTTATATTATTATGTGGATCTTGCCTGCCTAATTTGCTTTCAGTTATCATGTTAGTTTAATTTGTTTTTAAAGACTGCTCCAGTCAGTGCATTCTCTGCGGATGTGCATATTCATCAGTAAGTTATCATGTTTGATTGGGTTTACTCAGACCCATTCCGCCCATTTGAGTTATTGGCTTTCGACCAAGTCCCCATGAATCACTGCCGCATGTATGCCAACGAAAACAAAACCGATTGTGTAATGACAAGTGGTCTGATTTCTTTAGTTATTGAGCTGAAACATGCTTCATTTCCCGTTAGCAGAAAATCACTAGACAATTAAGAGGGAACAATACAAAATATTGTTGGTGGAATGTATGTGTCAATATTGGAAGCGTTGGTTCTTTCTTTCTCGTGTTTTTTCTTGCTTTTCTGCTTTGTTCACCTCCCCGGTGAATGTCCTGTTTCTTCTATTTTCAGTCGCAATAAATTGGTTATTTATCTCTCAATAATGGTGGTCAGTTATTTCTGGTATATGGTGGATTCTACAAATGAAGAATTTTAAGTTTAAGTGTATTGATTAAGGATTTTTATGATGAAACGGTAATAGGTGTTAGAACAAATTTTTTGTGTGTGTTGGGGTTGGGGGGAGAGGGGTTGGGGATGGTAATAGTGAATGTCTTGAGCCTATCTCTCTGTATTCTATGGATGAATTGGGCATATACAGGAGCTCCCATGGTATTTATTTGTCAATAATATAGTTTTGATTTATGAGACTAGAGAAGAGGTAAACATCACGTTAGATCAAGAAAGGTATGTTTTAGAATTAAAATATTATAAGCTAAGGCAGCTTAGAACTTATATATCGAATACAAATTTAGCAAAATTAATTATATTAGTTTCAATTGATATGACCAAGTGATACCTAAGGACAACCATTTTCCTTCCTTTGGTTCAATTATTCATCTATAGTGAGAGATTGAACAGGATGTTGACAGTAGAGCTTCATATATGAAGCCTTGCTTTTATGGAAATTATATATATATAAAGAAAAAAATTGGAAATTATTGCATTTGTGGGAACTTGGGGTAATACCCAAACCGAAAAAGGAACTTTAGAAAGCGAGGAAAGTCCACTATAATGGTTTATCAACAGCTGCATCACTGTCCACCGTGTTATTGATACATGTTTTGGGCTGATTTCACCAAACTCAGCAGAAAATTGGGCTGGGCCTGCCAGGCAGGCAAGGCGGGTTGCACACCACCAAAAAGAAAGGAGGAAAATGTTCTGTGATGAAAAAGTGTCTAATTGTTTATGGTGAATTAAAACTGTGTTGGGGGTTCAAAAAAGTGTTCAGGTGTTAAAAAAGAGAAAATTCGAAAACACATCAAGTGTCAATCAATGACACGCCTACATAGGCCTGTGTCAACATAGACAATCATTCTCCAAAAAACAAAAAAAAATGCAAAACCTATCAAGGCATACTGTTTTTTTCTTTTCTTTTTGAAGAGCAGCTGATAGTCAACCTGCAATCCAATAACCCAAGAAAATCAATCCAAGGTTCTCGCTTAGCCCTAGTCCATCTTGGGGTGGGTCGAGCTAGGCAGCTACACTAATTTCGTGGGAGTTTTGCACATACTTTCCCACATTTTGGCATATTTGCATATTTTCCTACTTGTTTTCAAATTTTGGATTTAAACCTCCTACATTATCTAGATTCTTTGCATTGGATGTCCTTGACAACAGCCTATAAATGATCAAAATGCTCTCAATCATCCATCCTCACTCTCCCTCATCTTTTTGTATGCCTTTAAATGATCAAAAATGGCTAAGCCCTGCACGTTGAAGCTTTGGGCCCCAGACTTAAAACGGCCGGGCTCAATGCTTATACGGTGAACCTAAACCCTTGACCAGCTCTGGAGACAAAAACAAAGAAATTAGAAAGAAAAGATCAAGAATAGTTGTGATTCTTTGCCTTCCCACCCAAAGGACCCACTTTGACACCGTCTGATTTGCGACCACAGTAACAATGTTGGTCACTCGTTCAGAGGATCCGGGCTCAAAAGTGATCACACTCAAATACAGAAGATTTGATAAAGAGAGCAAATGTCCTGTCCAGGATTTGTTGTCGATGATGGTGTTTAGGACACTAGGGGACGTCATATGAAATAAAATGGGTGGGTGATGCATTTTTTGAAGAAGGAATTTGCATTTTATTCCATATAACGACCCCTGGTGGCTTGGACAGCAAATCCTGGACAGGATTTGTTGTTCAGGATGGTGTCTAAGACAACCGGGACGTCGTATGGAATAAAATAGGTAGGAGGTACATTTTTTGATTATGGAGTTTCTGTTTTATTCTACTTTGTCCTAGACACCAAATCCTTGACATTATTCCCCTTGATACGTGAGCAAATGTCCTGTCCAGGATTTGTTGTCCAAGACACCACGGATGTCATATGGAATAAAATAGGTGGATGATGCAGTTTTTGAATATGGAATTTGCCTTTTATTCCATATTACTTGCATATCTGATATCTCCATAAATTCTGATTCTACAAAGAGCAAAACATAAAAAGTAGGATGACAAAACGTTGCAAAACTAACATAAGGATCAACCATAAATGTGGGTGTGAGAGAGGGTGGGTCCCTCACGGCGATCTTTGTGGGTCTGACATGTGGGGCACACTATTGTGAAGGATTTAATAAGGGAAAGGACCTGCTACACCTAAATTTGTGTCCCTCGTGTCCCCACACCACAGGCTGACACAGATGGTGTTTTTGAATTTGGTGCCTCTTTTAAATAGGGGATGAAATCACATGCAACAGGAATAAATGAGCCAAATTTATATGGTATGAAACATGGGAGGTGGGACCCATCCACTTTTTGGTGCCCCCCCACAAAAAATGCATGGGTCCCACCCCTCTTGTTTCACGCCGTAAAAAATGAGCGCACTTACTTTGTCACAGGTGATACGCTCCCTTTAAATAGGGAGCCAATGTTCAGTTGAATGCTATTTTATGGGAGCAAATCTTCTACTCCAAATTTGTATTCCCCCATGCTCTCATACATAAAGGCGAGCACATGATGCTGTTTTAAAATCGTTTTTACAATTTAAAGCTTATACAACCCTGCTTTTGGGTCTGGGAGAACGGGGGAGAGTAGAAATTGGGTGTAAAAGATTTGTTCCCTAGAAGGCTTAACTCATAGACCTCATTTTTATGAGTACTTATTTTTTTATTTGAAAACCATTTATACAGTTATACACTGGGAGCAGATTTCCTGTCCAGGGCTCTAAGTGACTTCATTTCGAATAAAATGGGTGGGAATTTAAAATTTCATCTAGCGCATCCCCATTTTATTCCATGTGAAGTCACTCAGAGTCCTGGATACAATCCTGGACACAAAATCAGTCTCACCTTTCGTGTGTGGGGACACGAGGGAACAGACAAATTGGGTGTAGTAGATCCTTACCCATCTAATAAAGATCGTTGAGAAAACAAAAAAGAGGAACAATAGAAATAGATAGGGTTTGTCTAATCATAAGGGGAGATAATGTTTGGATAATGTATCGTGTTGTTATTATTAAGTGAAGTCTGGGGGCTCATATCATAGACTTATTATAAGTTCAAAACTAGTCTTCAACTGTAAACAATCAACTACTTTATGCACTCAGTCAAGCACTAGTTATAAAGGACGCAACTCTTTTAACTCATTTTTAAATAATTTGTTTAAAGGTTTTAAGCCATTTCTAAACCTTTTTTAAAGGAAAAAAAAATCATTTGTCAACCTAATATAACCCTCCTTTATTTGAGCTTGGGACCAGCAGTGCATATATATATATTTGGCTAAAGGTTTTGCAAATCTGACACAACCCTCGTCCTCCTTTATCCCAGCTTTGGTTGGTGGGGTTGAAGCAAATCATTCATGGAGGTCCAATTAGGGCCTGGCTTGAACTGGAAACCCTACCTAATGTTCAGCTAGCTTAAAGGGCTACTTTGCTCCTATCTAATTTATGAAAGACTTTATCCCCTCAAAGGATACTTTGCAGTCCATTAATTACCAATGAGTGCTTGACACAACCAAAAGGAGGTTCCTTTTTTTTTCTTTTATTCTTTTATTCTTTTTGTTGAATTGAATTGAATATGGAACCACATAGC
>JAOXJP010270074.1:0-10034 GCA_025762735.1 Platanus orientalis | reverse complement strand
ATGGAGAGTGCATCTATGTGATCTCCTTCCACTCACCTGCAAATAGTTAGGACTCCACATAGCCATGAGGGGAAGATTGAGTTTTCCATGTCCCTATTAAAAAGATTGTATCTTTTCTTCTTATTATTATTTTTGATGAAATATCTTTTCTTAATCTTGAATGTACCCCAAAACTATTATTAAAAACAAGAGATGGAAAAGCAGAAAGATCTATCTTGCTTTTTTTTTCTCTTCTCTTGTTTTAATTATTTTTTTTCTGGGCTCACTAACTACCAATGGAGAGTGCATCTATGTGATCTCCTTCCACTCACCTGCAAATAGTTAGGACTCTTTATGCATAATATAGTACCAAAAAAGAAAGTTAGGACTCTTTTGAGCTATTGGGAAGTTGCTTTTGCCAGTGGAAGAGCATCAAAGAAAGGTTGGAATAAAGATTCCGTAAGCAATAAGAAGAAGAAGAAGGGAGAAAGGGGGATAGGGCTGTAGCATTTCAAAACTTTTCTTTAATGTCTCCTGTTTTTGAAGGACAGGATATCACTTCTTTTAAGGGTAAAATCATTAGAAAGGGAAAGAAATTCAATTCTTAGGGTCTCGAACTATATTCTCCATTCAAGAAAAAAAAAAACGTGAAAGACCTTCCTGCTGCCTACGTGGTAAGCACTACTAGGTGGACGCTATGTGCTTAGCACTAGTTGGTAGATGAAGCAATGTAACAAAACTTGGACTGAAGCCTGACAGAGTCATCAAATAGGCCGGACGGTCCAATTATGGTTTAGTGCAAAAACATAACAAGGCTTCACTAGTCCATTTAACCAGTTTTAAGTTTTGTTCAACCATCTGGTTCAATGTTCCAATCTTCTGGGTTTGCATCAAACCAAACTGTTCCAGGTCTGGCTCGAGCTATTTTGTCAGACTGGGTCAGTCTGGTCCGGTTTTCAAACACTGATCGAACAGATATACTTGTTACACTATTTGGATCATGATTATTAATTCAAGGGCTGACCCACCCATCTACTGATTGTGTGGCAAGAAGTCATCAATGATAGGATGGGTATGCTCATTGGGCTTATCAGTGTAACAGACATACTCAGGGTCCATCTACTCAATCTTCTAACTCAAATTATTGTTCTTGCAAGTTGCCACCTCCCACATGAGGAGGGGTTGTTCTGTAAGTGGGGCTTGCCCACAAGGGTGCTCATGGGTCACCACTATTTGGCATTACAAATTGAAGAATCAATGAATCATCATTGCACAGGTAGGTCCAACATGTGCTTTTTTCTCAAAGAGAGATGGCACAGTGTGGCCTCTTCAACCAGATTTCTAAGCTAAAAAATGCATCATGTTTGTATTCAGTATTTGAAAGTGATTAGCCACAATCCTAATCATATTCTCCTTTCCTTTGCTCCTGGACCAACGGTTAGGGTTTCAAATCCCATGTCCAATAATTCCATAATATGAATTGCATTGACGTCTGTCCCCCTCGCCAGTGGTAGTTCGGAGTCACCAATATAACAGCGGGCCGAGTAGCCCTACTACCAAAAAATAAAAGAGTACTAGGTCTAATTTTTTGCTCATAAACAAGCTTACATATACAAGATCAATAGAAGAGACAGGCAGTCACTTTCATAAAGATTTAAAAAAGTAAATCCAAATTAAGACAACCCTACATTTCTATGGAATATTTTTTATATAATCTATTGTATGGTGACGCATAACCAATTCTCTTGTATCCACAAGCCACTCTTGCCTAGCTTCCAAGACTAAGAGATAGAGGGGAACTTGAGCTTTTGCCCATATCAACTAGCTACCATGGCCAACCCCATTGGGACGTTATTGCTTGTTGTTATTCTTCACATTTTGGTCTTTTCCCTGCTAAAGCTCTTTGATTTTGATATCCTCTAAGTACAAGCTCTGATTCTATTTCTTTGAGATGCATGAAGCCCTAGAATGGCCCATTTCGTTTCTTAATGGGTGCAACAAAACAGGCCCATGGTGATATCACCCATACTTGGTTGGATCAAAGTAAAACAGGCGGAAATGTGGACGAAAAGGTAGAGAACTTCTTGCAAACTTAGTAATATGGTCGAAATAAACTTTTTCCCTGTTCCCACAAATATAAATCCTCAATCAGTTAACCCATCATATCTCATTTGGAGATTTTATGATCTTACAGATCTTCATGGTTGTCCTAATGTTCTGGCTGTATTAGCAGCATATGAGCTTGTACGGATCACCATTTATTAATGAGATATTGAGGTATGAGGGCTGTCATGGCACTAACCCTCGTTGTAAAAATAACAAAATTAATCAGGTTGCTATACAGATACAAATCACTCGTAAAACGAGAAACAAAATCAAAATTTCACTTACAGGTTTCGTTGTTCAGTCGTATCAAGAGGTACCATTATAAGTTAGATTAGGACTAAGGCATGTCAATGATTCCGTGTCCCTTCTTGGATTTCTTCCTCAAGAAATTAATCAGGTTGTTATATAGATATAAACCACTTATAGAATGCAAAGCAAAATCAAAATCTATCAGCTTTATGAAAAAATATTATTAGTGTATTTTATTTGACTTTTCTTTCGTTGAATTTGAATCTTAAAACAATAGAAATATAACTGCCCTAATGTCTGTGAACCTCGATAGACACTAGCTTGGAACTAGTTGAAGCCATAATGTCATATATAGCATCTGACTTGTTAACGGATCTGTAGATTTCAAGGGAATACAAATTGAACATCCCTTGCACCGTTATGGGAAAATTTGCTCCATTGTTGACTGGATGAAAAACATGTTCAAGATTTTTGCAAAATTTTAGTTTCAGTTAAGGGCATCAAAGCAAAATTCTATATAGTCCACCCAGATTATATATATATCTGTGTGTGTGTGTGTGTGTGTGTATTAATCAAATACAGACATATGTGTAAGTTAGTGTATATATGTATAAATATGTGTAAGAAATATCATTTTAATATATATCACATAATACTATATACTAATTAGTTTAGCAATATAATTGAAATTTTAGTTAGTTTTATTTCGGATTAGGAATGATCAACGTTTCTTTAATTTAGAACCATGAAGTGTGAAAAGGTAATGGCATTTTGGCAAATACATACATACTGACAAAGGCTTTTTTTTGTAACATGAGAAAATGTACCCTTTTGCTTTTTCCAAAAACTCTTCTCAGTCACCCTGGATGTGTCTTTGCTCCATCCAGACTGGATCAGTCAGATATTACTGCGGATGGGAGGAGCAAGGGCTGGGCTTAGGATATTACTAAGGACTGGGCTTGGGATCACAGCTTAGGTCTGGCATTGGCCGGGTAAGAGAGTCAGCTTAAGCCCGTATCACTGCGGGCTGACATGTGGCATTTACATGGGTAAAATAATCAAAACATAATCCCAAATCTAAACAAAAGAACCCAAAAAAGGACAGCAAATTCAATTTTTTTCGCGTGTCAGCATGTGGTGATAGCTACAGGCCTCCACTAAAGAGGATCCCGGCCCGAGTGAGCCAGCTTTTCCCGAGTCGGCTTGGGGTTGATGATCCTTTGGCTTAGGTTTTGGGTTGGGTTGGCCTTACGATGAGCTTTAAGTCTAGCATGCTTTTAAGTTTAGAAAATGGGAATTCAATATCCGGTCAACCCCGCCCTAGCTCATGTCACCCTTGAGCTGCATACTTGAGCTAGGGTTGGATCTTAGGCAGCTGGGCCAGGAGTCGAGCAATAGTTCAAAGAGGGCAAAAAATGGGCAAGCTTCTTTAATGGTCTATTTTTTAGAATGAGTCTAAATAAGATAGCTTAAACACTGAGAGTTTGGGTTTCTTAGTTTTAGTAGAGTTTGATGCATTTAAACAAGTTAGTGAAGTTACCTAGCCGAATTAACTAATACTAATGACAAGTTAATGAAAGCTGTAACAGAACGTGATTGCAGTTCCATTTTTTGCCGTCTCACCTTTGGTTTTAGTTATTTGTTTCTTTTTTGGATGATGGTAATTACAATTTAAAAACAACTTTTTGAATCATTTAATACTTTTAACCTCTCCCTCACACCCACCACACAAAACCCACAAACAAACACTATCTTACATCACTTGTACTGAAAATATGAATAAAATATTTTTAAGTTTCGAAAATGTTCTATTCAGGATTTGGTGTGCAGGATGGTGTTTTGGACACCATGGGATGACGCATGGAAAAAAATGGATGGGAATTTGAAATATCAGTTAACCCTACTCATTTTCTTCCATGTGTCATCCCCGGTATGCAAGACACCATCCTGGACAGAACATTTGCTTCCTTCTTTCACAATCCCTTAAAACTGTGACCTTTGTGTTTTTTTGCAAACCATTGAAATTGACCTTGAGTTATCCACATTAGCAGAAGAAAGTAATTATTATTTAATTTTCTATTAAAGGACAGCTAACTGAGATGTTCTCTAGCAAAACAGAGTCCAAAAAGACTACAATAATGAAGGTTTTAAATTATTGTTGCGCACTCATAGAAGAAGGGACTTCTCTCTGATTTCTCAGTCCCTACCAATCCCAAGTCATATGGGTTTCTTTTTAGATATAACTATAAATGATGTCTAAGTGTGCAAATGAGTTGACAAAAAAGGCTCCCTATTTAGAATTCACATGTGTTTCAGTGGCTAAACAGAGAACCGAAAGTAAGAAAACTCTTAGTGATAGAGACAAAGTTACAGTGTTTTCTAGAGGATAAGGAATTGGTTTTTTTTTTTTTTATCCCCAAGTTTTCAGTGTCACAGGAAACCCTAGAAAATTGAAAAGTAGATGATTGAAAAGAGAAAAAACAACAAAGAGAATAAAGAAGAAAGGATGTTTTGAACGTTTGCTCAACTTGAGTAACCCTTTTCCTTGGAACACTTCACTCAACTTATTATTATTATTATTATTGGTAGAAAGATCATTGAAGATGATGTGAGAGTGGTTTGATTTGAAATTTTCATTTGATAAACAAAAGTCAACTGGACCACAGTAGAGTGATTTTATGAGACCTTGGACCAAATTGATATGGGTCATTCTTTTTCTCTTTCTTTCTTTGATCCAATAAAATCAACTTAGAGATCTCTATTAAATGTGGTTATAACTCTTTTCTAACACTATAATCTTCATGGACTTTTGGGTCTTCAAGGCCATTGAATGGAATTGATTTAACTTGACTACTCTACCACCTTTCACGCGTTTTTGTTTGAGACGTGATATTGTGGTTCAACTGAAAAAGAACCAGGACCGCCCAGCAAAAGAACCATTTTAACTTTTGGAGAGAGAGAGAGCCTAATAGAACAAGAACTCAGCTAAGACATTGTAGCAAGATATCAGCAACTTTTTTTTATTACTGTTGAGAGAGAGAGTCTCATTATTATTAATAATAATAAGAGAGAATTCCTTTCAACGCATTTTCAATGATCCCAAAGATAATAATAATAAGAAGAAAAAAATACAGAAAACCCTAAGGATTTGGTATGATCCCTTAAAAAATGCCTAAGGTCCACCTTGCATTAAGAGCGAACACATCAGCACCGAAAGTGATAATCATCCCGCAAAAAGTGTAAATCACTTTTCCGGCCATATGTATGCCCACGAGGCAAGACAAACCTTATGCCTTTTTCAAGGGGTCGTGCGAAACAATAGCACATAAACGCTGGCCAGAGATATCATGCCCCCATACAAACACATATACTCACACAAGTTGCATTGTTGCATTTTTTAGGCTTCACTACTTATCTGTAAAAAATATCTTGTCTAAAAAGGATTTTAAATCATCTTCAATACGAATGGATAGATAACACACTACTACCAGTGGGCGATATATGGTTTGACAAAGGGTGTTTGAGTCAATGCACATAAGGTTAAGGTTAAAGTAGAGCATCATTAGAAAATATCTAATAGATAAGTACTGCACCCTTTGCCAGGCATCGTGGCATATAAACATAATTGGTAAGTACATATGTATTTATTAATGAACCCCAAAAAAAGTACTAAGGAAATGTCTTGATGTATAAACATATAAACAAACAAGCATGTACAAACACATTAGTGATTAATGAAGAAAACTTGGAATGAAAGTAATAGTTATATAAGTCTTTTACAAGCCATTTGTACTTCCTCCCTTCCCATTTTATTATAGAAAAACAATGAACGTTAATAATAGTGTATCATTGTATTTACTTTCTTTATTCTTTGGAATGAAAAATGGGATGTGAAATTGTAGTCGCCTGTCTCCATTAATAGCTGCATTTCTCCATTGGGTCAAGCCTGACAGTCTCTACTCAGTTTTAATTACTAATCTCCATCTACCCCATCTCTCTCTCTCTCTCTCTCTCTCTCTCACAGTGGAGACACCCCAAACCACTACCTTCAATGGCTTGTAGATCCACGACCTTACATATTCCCTCTCATTCACTTCCCCCAAAAAATAAATAAATAATAAAAATAAAAAGAAGAAGACGAAGAAGAGAAGCCCTTCACCCCGTACAAAGCTATTATTATAGACCAGGATTTAAACGGGTCGAACTGGGGTGTGATGATTCACTTGACCCGACCCAACTGAGTTCAACAAAAAAGACTTAAAACATAAAACAAAAATTTCAGCGGCTATGCGCGTCAAAACCCCAGCACAAAAAGCGACCTCACAAATAACTTAACTCTGTTCCACACGTGTCCATAAACGCGGCTTAACGAGCAGTAAGTAGTGGAGTTTCAAGGGTTCGAATCATCTAACCACCTCCCAAACACCAAAAAGATAAAAACATTAACTCTAAAACCTGTCACTGATATGATGATATCTCAAGTTCGAATCCCGCCGTTCCGTCCAAATGAAATAATAAAAAGAACAATAAAGAAAACAGGAAAGGGTAGTAGTGACTCGAACCTGGCACCCCCACCCAACAAAAAAAAAAAAAAAGCATTTTTGTTCTTTTAAGAAAAAAAAAAAAAAAAAAATAATTTTTTTTTTTTTAATAAAAAAAAAAAAAAAAAAAGCGAAATTGCAGAACCCTTTACACGTCCTATTTATATAACTCCTACTCCAACATACCTACCGACATTCTCATTTCACTTCTTCCTCTCTCTCTCTCTCTCTCTCTCTATCAAACCAAGTAAGAGAAGAAATGCATAAGCATCTCTCTCTCATCCCTCTTCCTCTCCTCCTCCTCTTCTTCTTCATCTTCTTTCTCTCATCTTTCCAGGTGAGAAACGAATACCCATTACTTATCTGTTTCTCTTTTTTAGTTTTTTTCTTTTTCTCATGCTCATCTTTCTCTTTCATCAATGCAGGTTTCCGGCAAGAACTCCACCGGCTCGTCGGCGGAAGAAAACCCATTTACGGCGAAGGCTTTTCTGATCCGTTACTGGAACAAACAGATTTCCAACAACCAACCCAAACCATCCTTCCTTCTTTCCAAGGCCTCCCCATTAAGCGCCGTCGACTCGGCATTCCTCACCAAACTCGCCGATCAAAATGCTCTTTCTTCTCACCTTCCCTCCTTCTGTTCTTCCGCCAACTTATTCTGTTTCCCCGATTTATCGCCGAGTTTGGAGAAGCATGACAATGATGCCAACTTTGCTTCCTATTTGAATCGGAACTTCACCAACTACGGCACTTCTCGACTCGGCGGGTCGGACTCGTTCAAGAACTATTCAGACGGTGACAACCTTCCTGTCGACTCGTTCAGGCGATACAGCCGAGACTCGGTCGGACATAACGACAAGTTCGACAATTACGCCCCTGACAGTAACGTCGTCGACCAGAGCTTCAACACCTACGGCTCCGGGGCCACCGCTGGCTCCGGCGAGTTCAAGAATTATAACAAAGACGTTAACGTTCCTAATCTCCGATTCACTACCTACGAATCGGAAGCCAACGGCCGGGAACAGTCCTTCTCAACCTATACCCAAGAGACGAATTCAGGAAGCGAGTCGTTCATCAACTACGGCAAACACGGCAATGGAGTACCATCCGAGTTCACGAGCTACGGCAAAGGATCGAACGTTATAGCCTCCAGCTTCACCGGCTACGGCGAATCGGCTAACGCCGCAAATGACTCGTTCACGTCTTACGCTTTCGACAGCAACAACCCACAGAACAATTTCAAAAACTACGGCGAAGATGGAAACGCCGCCATCGACAGCTTCTCCAGTTACAGAGATCAAGCAAATGTGGGAGACGATTCGTTCCAATCCTACGCCAAGAATTCCAATTCGGCGAAGGTGAATTTCCTCAATTACGGCAAATCCTTCAACGAAGGCACCGACACATTCAAGGGCTACGGGAAGGGATCCTCTGGCCACGCTATCGGATTCAAAGTTTACGGCGTGAACAACACCTTCAAGGATTACGGCAAAAAGGGTATCTCCTTCGCCAAATACAGCAAATCGACCTCCGCCACAACCACTTCATCGGAACCCATCAGCAACGCCGCAGTCAATAGATGGGTAGAACCCGGAAAATTCTTCCGGGAGTCCAATCTGAAACAGGGGACTGTAATGCCGATGCCGGACATCAGAGATAAAATGCCCAAAAGATCATTTCTACCTCGATCAATCTCATCGAAGCTGCCATTAACGACCTCCAGAGCTTCAGAGCTGAACCAGATCTTCCACGCGGCCGAGAATTCAAGCATGGAGAGCATAATCCAGAACACCCTCGAAGAATGCGAAAGGGCTCCGAGCCGGGGCGAGACGAAGAGGTGCGTGAGCTCGGCGGAGGACATGATCGACTTCGCCGTTTCGGTACTGGGACACAACGTGGTGGTTAGGAGCACTGAAAACGTGAAAGGGTCAAAACAGAATGTGATGATTGGGGCGGTCAAGGGGATCAACGGTGGGAGAGTGACCGAGTCGGTTTCGTGTCATCAGAGCTTGTTTCCTTTCATGGTCTATTACTGCCATTCGGTTCCAAAAGTTAGGGTTTATGAGGCTGATATCTTGGATGTGAAGAGCAAAATGAAGATTAACCATGGGGTTGCCATTTGTCACATTGATACATCCGCTTGGAGCCCGGGTCATGGAGCCTTTGTGGCCTTGGGGTCGAGCCCTGGTCACGTTGAGGTCTGTCACTGGATCTTTGAGAATGATATGACTTGGACCACTGCTGATTAAGTCACTTCTGTTTCTTTGCTTTTGTTTTGGATTAAAAGAAGGTATTATCTAATGTAAGTTTGGGTTGAATCCAAGGTCTTTTGAAAGTGAGCCAATGGCTAGACCCCAATGGTTAGTAATTAAGTGATGTCATTAGTGTTTGTTATTGTCTCTCTAGGGCGTGTGGGTGTGCTTGTGATCGAGTGTGTTTGTGTTAACTGTTAAGTGGTAGTGTTATTTTGGTTTCCTCCTATGAAACAGAGGAGGGTGGCAAATTGATCTCCTATTGAAAGAAAAAGAATTTGTGGGAGATGGTTCCTTTTATTTATCTATGTTCTAATCATTAAGACTATACAATCTATCGATCTTATGGTTTTTTTTTTTTTTTTTAATGGTATAAGAACTTTATGGAAAGAGTTCCAAGATCCTGGATAATCAGCTCAAGCACTTGAGCATACTGCATGCATAAACAAAAAACCACAAAA
This sequence comes from Platanus orientalis, assembly GCA_025762735.1. Classification (NCBI taxonomy): domain Eukaryota; kingdom Viridiplantae; phylum Streptophyta; class Magnoliopsida; order Proteales; family Platanaceae; genus Platanus; species Platanus orientalis. Next base: position 446 of record JAOXJP010270074.1, on the reverse strand, counting down.
AGACAAAAGATCATTTTTTTGTTCATGCAGTACACTTAAGTGGCTTGAGCTGATCAGAGAGATATCTAATTACTCATTTATCTTTCTTTTATAGGGGCTACATTTTAAAATTCGATGGAAAACTATAGTTAAATGTACTATGTAGAATATAAAAACGTGACACTTATTTATTCACTGTTTCAAAACTCTGTGACTCAACTCAAGGGTTGGCTGACCCCAGGATTTGGTGCCACTTTTTAAAATGCCCCTAACCTGCCCCTTGCATGCAGGGGCACACATCACATCAAGAAGTGATTTATATCCTCCTTAAACAGCGTAAACCACTTTTCAAAGTGATGTGTGACCCGGTCCATACATGGGGCAAGTTAGGGACACTGTAGGAGGGACACCAAATCCCAAGCCATTGGCTGACCCATTTGTGATCAATTAAAGGTTTGGTTTCGACC
>JAOXJP010270063.1:0-20245 GCA_025762735.1 Platanus orientalis | reverse complement strand
TCCCTATTCTTATAAAAAAAATTCAAAATATCATCTTTTTTATGTGTTTTTATGTTTTTATAAGCCTAAACAACAATCCTACCTTTCAATTTCGTGTTTAGATAGCTCTCTAGTGAAAAAGTCATTAAATTTTTGCAAAAAGTCACGGTTGTACGGAATTTTCCGCTTTGATGACGTCCTCCTATCAGAATTTTTCCAACATAGACACCCAATAGGAAAACAGTTATAACTTTCTCTACAAAACTTAGATTCACTTACTGTTTTTTTTTTTTTTTTTTGGAAACTAGACTTCAAGAGTTTTCCAAATCCATAAGGCTTATTATATAATTCGTTCTACATTTTTATTGGTGTATTTTTTAAGTTACCTCAAAATCTACTAATTCATACTATACCAGACGGCATAGACACTTTTTGGGAAAATTATCATAACTTCTTCTAAGAAACTTCAATTCACTTACCATTTGTCGCATTGGAAAGTAGACTCATAGGTTTTTCCAAGAATATATTATTTGTAAGGTGATTCCTATGGGATCGATAAATATGGACTTACGAATTTGTATCATCCGTCTAGGCCAGCTTGAGAAATTGTCATGTCCTTAACCCTTTTTTTTCCTTGCTCAGTAAATTGCCTTTAACTTTTTTATTGGTATTTGTTTCGCTTTCCGTTTGTTCCATAGGACTCTAGACTTTCATGTCTATCCAAAGGTATAACTTCCACTCATAAATTCTTTCTATATTTTTGTTAGTGTCTTTCTAAAGTTGCTCTAACATTCAGATCAACATATATGCATTTAAGTGATCCCATGTGTGTTCAAAACTTATGTGACATGTGTTAACATTCTAAGTGTGACATGTGTACAGTAATGTGTATCATGGTGCGGGATGTTATACTAATAAAACTCATTTCCATTATTTAGGGCCTATTTCTAGGCTTCTAAATCATTTTAGGGTCTACCCTAAAACTATGGAACAGTCCCCAAAACCCTTTTTCATCAATTTTAGGGATTTCTCAAGAACCTCAAATTTTTTGGTTTTCTCCAAAGGGCCTCAATGTAAGTAAGGACATCATTAGATTCTTCTTTTAAAGACCTTAAAATCTTTTTTGGGTTCTTTCCATTATATTAGGCCTACCCTAAATCCTTTTGGAGTCTTCTTAAAAAGGTTTACATAACCCTAAACTTTTTAAGCAAGCCCTAAAATATTGGTTGAGATCCCCAAAATCATCATGGTTCATACTGTGGCTAACCCTAAAATCATCTTGGTTATGTAAACCCTAAAATCTTGGGGTTTACATAACCTAAGCATGAAGTGGCACGGTAGCTATTGCGACAAGTCTTGAAGGCTAAAGCTAAGATGGATGCACAATTTGGGTGGCTCATGGCGGCCATCAAATCAATGGGAAAAGAGTCAACGCAAGTAGCAGGTTCATTTAACCCTATACCAGGTTCAAGTCAACAAGTTAAGATTTCCCTTCAGAATGGCTCATTTATTATGCAGTGTGAGATGACACCTCCCAAATAAGAGCAGGTACATTGAGAGAAGACTCCACCTATTTTTATACATCATGAGATTGATAGACTCATCAGGGTAGATGTGTCAAGAGTTTGATGGCAAGCAGGGTGTGGATGCCTTCCTTGATTGGAAGCATCGAGTAAAGTCCTTTAAATGGAATGAGATATCTGAAGTGTGCAAATTGCAGTTTGCTGAGTCTAAATTGAATGGGATGGCTAGGATATAGTGAAGCACATATAAGAAGAGTCATTCCAAGTCTAGTAATGATGAGATTACAACTTGGGGTGAAATGAAAGTTGCCATGAAGAAGAGATTTGCTCCAAGGGACTATAAATAGAGAGCACACATCCAGATGACGTGGCTCAAGTAGAGTAGTTTGAGTGTTGAAGAGTACACCAGAAAGTTCCAGCATTTTGCAACCCGAACAGGCTTCCGATGGACAGATGAGATCTTAGTGTCCATGTATAAGCAGGGTTTACATCCGCAAATATTGCAAGGTCTTTGTTTCCAGTATTATTCTTTAGTTGATGAGGCTATTCAGGCAGCCTATCATATTGAAAATAATCTCAAGATACATAAGAAGACCTATACAGATTTCAGTGATTCTTTGAATAGACTGCTTAGCAAACTTCAGCATTAGACCAGGACCAATTTTCCACCTAGGACATCACATCAGATCTCCCTATCACGATCTAGAGGTTCAGAGGGATCAGTATTCAAGCGTAAATGGAATCAATGTCACAATTGCAAGGGCTATGGGCATCATAAATCCCAATGTCCTAACAAATTTATGGGGCTTGTAGAAAAGAAGCCAGTAGAGGACAATGACTTGGAAAAAGAAGTGTATGAGCCAACAGAAGAGATGATCTTAGAAGCCAAAGCAATTGAAGTAGAGGAGGCTAGGGAAAGGGCGGCCAAGGATTCACAGGATTGATAATTTGATATACTCCATGTTCACTTTATAGAGGATGAGTCAAGTGAAGTCCAAGCCGAAGCTAAAGTGAACTACTTTTTTCTAATAGCCTACACCATATAATGGAGTAGGGATTTTTGGACCTCCACCCTAACTCAATGGGGTTAAGTTCTTTAAGAGGAGGAGAGTTAATGCGGCAGCCCTTCTTTGGCTAGAGAAGTATTAATCCATGTGGAAGTGAAAACCAAGGTTCCCAAAGGAAACTAAGTGATCTACATGCTGTCATCATGTTTAGTCTTTTTCTTTAATTATCTTTTTGTTTTCCTTTTATCCCCACCAATCATTGTGCAATGCTGCCATCAAATATCCCCCTCCTTTAGGTAACACAAGCAGCAAGGCATATCCGCACTTCTGTGGATAAAAAAGAAATTATATAAACTAAAATACAATATAACATATGTTGCTAAATAATACATAGAGAAACATACTTCAAAATGTTCTACATGTTTGATCTAATCTTCTATTTTGTTAATTTTTAAATAATTTTTTTAAAAAATAAATAAAATTTAAAAAGAAATACAGAAAACATTGTAGAATTAACAAAAACATACGTTGTATGTTTCAATATGTTCAAATATGCTTTCTATATTTTTTTCATATTTTTTAGCATTTTTCAGAAAATTTTAATTATTAAATACAACAACAACAAATAGGTTGTTGCAAAAAATATTTAGACCAAATTGACATTTTATGTGCAAAATGGGTTGTAGTATGTCATAGGAAAAATTTAGACCAAACAATGTTCATTTGGTATAATTTTTTGAATTTTCTTTAATTTATTTATTTTTTTGAAACAGTAAATAAATTTTTCCATGAATGTGTAGATTTATCACAAATGCATAATGTATAAAAAATCTACAAGGATTAGAGCAAAAATAGATATATTACCAAAGTTTTTTAGGAGATTTGGGGTTTCAGTTTCAAGCATTTGATATGGTTTAAATGAAGCTTTTCAATCAAAGTGGACTAAGTGGAATCCTAGATTTTTCTTAAGGAAGCTAAATCTACCAAGAAACAGAAAAGAATTTGGGTTTTTGATGGATTTTTTAAGCTTATGATAAGGGGGGGTTCAGCTGCGAACCGCAATACCCCTTGTCTCACGTCTCTCGGTTTTTTAAGGACAATTAGCCTTGGGGTTCCCACGTATCGAGAGACACATGCGAGACGCGCAATATGTGAGAACCTTAAGAGAGATATCGATTACACCTTATATCTCATCTCCCTCCCCCGCGACACTAAGATGTATACTTAAAACACTGGTCTTTCAAAGCTGACAAAGGACAGTTATCATGTCTTTAGTTTAAAAAATAAATAAACTTTTATAAATACACATTTGTTTCCTTTTATAAACATAATAAAATTTTCATATACATATATATACCCTTTATCGAGTTGAGCTTTTAGTGAGCTAAGCTTAGTGTAGCTCGGCTTAGGCTCACTTCATAAACAAGCTTAAATGAAAGCTCAAGCTCAGTTTTATAAGAGCTCCGAGTTGTGCCGAGCTAGCTTAGTTCATTGACAGCCCTACTGATCAGTAACAAGATCAGATCTTCTCTAAGCCTATGATACCATGTTAATGGTAATCTAGAAGGAATAAGAGAAAATAAGAAAGAAAAAGAAAAGAAAATATGAAAACAAGAGTGGAGGAGAAGACTTAAGGGAGAGAAGAAGAATATGGTTCTTTAGCCTTATCAATGATGTCCCTCCTCCTTTTTATTATAATAACTGATAATTACTTTTGTACCCCTGTTGTACATAGGTACATAAAGTTGAATCTTGTAAGAATATATTAGAATCACAAAATATAATAGAATAGGAAGATAAAAGAAAGAAAGAAAGAGAAAAGAACATGAGAGATTTTGGAGAAAATTCGTATTTCTCACACTATATGCGTATTTATTTATATTTATATGTAGAGAGCTGGTATACCCTTGGTGTGGTATACCATATAGATACATGTATACAACCAATGTGACCATACTACCCTCAATACGTGTATCTCAACACTCCCCCTCAAGCTGATGAATAGATATCTATCATTCCCAGCCTGTCTGTAAGGTATAAAACTGAGCATCACTCAGACCTTTGGTGAACACATACGCAATTTGATACTTGGTCTGAACAAAAGGAATACATTTGCAACTTAACTTAATATGATCTTTGATGAAATGCCAATCAATTTCTACATGCTTTGTCCAATCATGTTGCACTGGATCATGTGTAATGCTGATGGAAGCTTTGTTATCACAAAAACTCATTGGTCCTTTCATTGGAAATCCAAGTTCAACAAGTAACATCTCTAGCCATAGTAATTCACATATTCCATTTTTCATAGACCTAAATTCAACTTCTACACTTGACCTAGCCACCAATGACTATTTCTTGCTACGCAATGTGACAAGATTACCCCAAACATGAGCAATAGTTTGAAGTAGACCTCTTGTCAGTCAAGAACCAGCCCAATCAGCGTCAGTATATGTAGCTACAGCCACTCTATGATCATCATGTTTCTTATATAGGATACCTTTTTCCAAGACAGCCCTTCAAATACTTCAAAACTCTATACCCTGCTTCCATATGAGCCTGCGTAGGAGCATGCATAAACTACTAATCACACTAACCGTATATGCTATGTCCGATCTGGTTAAAGACAGATAAATAAGACACCCCACGAGTCTAATATCTATCAGCATTAATCAACCTCTCACCGTCATCTTCTTTAAGTCTATGGTTTACCTCAATAGATGTGGCACATAGCTTACAGCCCATCAATCCTGAGTCCTTTAGTAAGTCCAAAACATATTTCCTTAAACAAAGAAAGATCCCTTGTCTAGAGTCTCTAAACCTTGCAACTTCAATTCTGAGGAAATACTTAAGTGACTTGAGATCCTTAATTTTAAACTCTCTAGCTAAACTGCTTTTAAGCTACACTACTTCCACCTCATCATTACATGTAACTACTATATCATCCACATATACAATAAGTGTTATCATTTTCTAACTCTGTCTCTTCGTAAATAAAGTATGATTTGTCTGGCATTGTTTTATATCCAATCTTAATCATGGCTACCCTGAACCCTTCAAACTAGGCTCTTGGGGACTATTTTAGCCCGTAAAGAGCCTTCTTCAGCTTTCATACCTTTCCTTTTGTACCTAGCACTCAAAAGCCAAATGGTGGATTTATGTAAACTTCTCCCAAATCATCATGTAAGAAAGCATTATTTACATCAAGTTAGTGCAACAGCCATCCATGATTTGCAGCAAATGAAATTAAGACTCAAACTGAACTCATTTTTGCCACAGTAGCAAAGGTTTCCTGGTAGTCAATGTCGAATGTCTATATGTGTCTCTTAGCAACCAGATGAACCTTGTACCTATCAACTGAACATTCCAACTTGTGTTTCATAGTAAACACACCAACCCACTTACACCCAATAGTCATCTTCCCCTATAGAAGGTCAACCAACTCCTGTGTGTCATTCCTTTCCAAGGCATTCATCTCCTCTTCTATAGCAGCCCTCCATTATGGTTGTGATGAAGCTTCAGATACACTACAAGGGATAGTGACTGAAGACATGGAAACAACAAAACTTAGAAAAGTAGAAGAAAGAGCATGATAAGAGGCATAATTAGATATGGGCTATTAAGTACACGATCTAACACCCTTTCTAAGAGCAATAGGTATGTCAGAACCATCTATTAACTCATGGGAAAAAGGGATATTACCTGTTGTAGGAGCTGGATCCAAAGAAGACTTTTGAATAGGAGATGAGAGCTCCAATCACTTTGCTGATTTTTATCCTTATCACTTTGCTTCTTCTTCGAGTGTCCACTTGAAGTTTAGTCTCCTCCTTTCCACCAGCACCACCACTATCAAGACGATATGAAGGAACTGGAATAGGAAGTGGAATGAAGCAAGACAACTCTTCACCTAAATTCTCCCCCTGAAGAGAAGTCTTACCCGAAGAGAATAGACTCAAAAAATGTCATATCTCAAGACACATTTTCTATGGATAAGTGGGTGGAAACACTTGTATCCTTTTCGATTGGCACCATATCCCAGAAGAACACATTTAATTGTTTTCGGGTCTAGTTTGGTGTGATCATCTTTTTATACATGTACATAACAAATGCAACCAAAGGTTTTTGGAGGTAAATAAAACAAAGGAGTTCTAGGAGAGTACTTCCAAGGGGGATTTAAATGACAAAACCCTAGTGACATCAGACCAAATGATCTTGAGCAACTGTTTGAATGGTAAACAAGTATTTGAATGGCGTCAGACCAGAAGGTCTTGAGCACATTCATTGTAAACATAATGGCATGTGCAATTTCAAGCAAGTATTGATTCTTTCTTTCAGCTAGCCCATTCTATTCAGGTGTACCTGGACTTATAGTCTGGTGAACAATTCTAGACTCATCAAAGAATGAGGGAAGAGAATTGGAAAGATACTTCCCACCATTATTAGACCTTAGGATACGAAGTTTAGCACCAAATTGTGTACCAATCATGTTGTAAAAGGTTTAAATGCAGTACATACATCACTTTTGTTCTTTAACAAATAGACCCATGTTACTTGAGAATAATCATCGACGAGGGTAACAAAGTGTTAAAACCCAAATAAAGAGGTAACTGGGGAAGGACCTTAAACATCATAATGAACAACGGAAAATGTCAATGACCTATTATCACTCAATGGATAAACTGATCGACAATGTTTTTCTAACTGGCATGGTTCACAATGAAAATTTGTAAGAAACTAAAATTTAGGAAACATTTTTCTTAGTAAAGAAAACAAGGGGTGACCAAGACGATGGTGTCTCTGAAATAACCCATTTGTAGTAGTGGGTGAGATATCATGTTTTATTACTGAAGTTACGACTAAAGACTGAGGATCTGAGTCCAAAATATAGAAACCATCTTTCTCATGCCCCATACCAATAGTTGTCTTTGTCTCCAAGTTCTAAAACAAACAATAGGAAGTGAAAAAAAATAACACTACAATTGAGACTTTTGGTGAGTTGACTAATGGACAAAAAATTTAAGGTAAAATGGAAACACGAAGGATAGGAGATAGTAACAAGGAAGTGGTGGCAGGTATATCATCATAACCAGCTACCGACAAGTAAGAACCATCAGCAACACAAACCTTATCTTTTCTGGAACTAACATGATAGAACGTAAAGAGGGAAGACATACCAGTCATGTAATGAAAGGCTCCTAAATCAATGATCTAGGAACTCTGGGATGTAGAAACAGATGCTGATAAAGCTTATTCAGATATACCTAAGCTTGAAGATGTAAATGATGATGTAGGGGTTGCTGAAGAAATCTCAAGCTGAGAGACAAGCTGGCGAAAGACCTCAATCTCCTTTTAAGATAAACCATATAACTCACCAAATGATTGTCTATAACTGATTTCTGACATATTGAATGTTGATTAGATATACCATAGGATCTAGATTGGATCAGATGTATTGGTACACAAGGTGACACAATGGGACATGAGGGGACACAGAATTCAGCAACACAGTTTCCTACAAGTCACACAAACCTTTGCCAACTGATACATAATCGAAAGATTTCTTGCAACTTGCTAGGGTTCATCACAAATCTTCAACACTAATAAAAAATGGAAATGGAGTCTCAAAAAACGAATCCAAAATTTTCAGCCAATAAGGACGTCGAACTATTGTTTTCACGAGATCTAATAGACTTCCCACAAATCACAACCAAATCACACAGGATTTATTTCTACTTGTTCCCCACAAAAAAGCAATGACTCCTATTAGTTGTTTTATGTTGTTGGTGTATTAGGATTCAAGGAATTTCAAGAAAGAGGAGAGAAGAAAGAGAGTTGAATGTTGTGTATGAGGATTAGGTTTTCCCTCTGCATGACTTATTGTATTTATATCCCTTGTATAAAGACACAAATACCCACAGATATAACCTTACACATTAACACTCCCCCTCAAGCTAGCATGTAGATATTATGCATGCCTAGCTTGGAAACAATCATACTAAACGGGGGTGAAGATAAACTCTTAATAAAGATATCAGCAAGTTGATCTCCGGTCCGTATAAATGGCGTATAAATTTGTTCGGACTGAAGCTTCTCTTTGATAAAGTGACGATCGACTTCAATGTGCTTTGTGTGATCATGCTACACCGGATTTTGGGCTATATTTATAGCTATGTTGTTATCACAAGAAATTCGCATGGGAGCACGAATGTGGAATCCAAAATCAAAAAGCATACCTTGGATCCACAGCAACTCACATATACCATTAACCATGGAATGAAACTCGTCTTCAACACTAGAACAAACAACCACGGGTTGCTTCTTATTCCTCCATGTAACCAAATTTCCACCAACAAATGTACAATAACCTGATGTTAACCTTCCATTTCTTACGGATCCGGCCCAGTCAGCATCAAAGTACCCCTCAAATATGAGTGTATTGTTAGTGTAAGCCTCAACTCGAATTGTATTAGTCTTCCCATATAGCAGGCCCATGCCTGGATTTTTGCTTAGGTACCTCAAGATTTTATACGTAGCTTCTAAATGTAACATGGTAGGTGCATGCATAAATTGGCTAACAAGTCCAACTGCATAAGATATGTTTAGCCAGGTGAGGGATAGGTATATCAACTTTCCAACCAACTTTTGATACCGCCCGACATCTAAAACTCTTTCACCCGCATCTACACTCAGTTTACAATTAGGATCAACCAGAGTATCACATGACCTATAACCTAACATGCCGGCCTCATCCAGAATGTCCATCACATATTTTCTCTGCGATAGAAACATTCCCTTTTTTGGACAAATGACCTCCATTCACAAGAAGTAGTGGAGAGGGCCCAAATCTTTTATTTCGAACTATTGGCTAAGATACCTTTTCAAGTGCTCTACCTCACCAGATCATCCCAGATCACCACAATATCATCCACATACACTATATGAGCAGAGTACCCCGTACTATATCGTTTGATGAAGAGTGTATGGCCTACCTGACTTTGCATGTACTCTCTTTGACACATAGCATTACTAAAGCGATTAAACCATGCTCTTGGTGACTGTTTGAGCCCATAAAGCGCTTTCTTCAATCTGCACGCTTTGCCTTTAGCTTTGGAAGGCTAGAAGTCAGGAGGTAGTTTCATATACATTTCTTCCTTTAAGTCACCGTGGAGGAATGCATTTTTTACATCTAGTTGTAGTAAAGGCCATCCTTTATTCATTACCATTAAGATCAAAATTCACACTGAGTTCATCTTCGCAACAGATGTAAACATTTCTTGATAGTCTATACCATAGGTCTGAGTGTACCTCTTTGTAAAAAGTCATGCCTTATATCTATCAATTGTGTCATTTGGTTTCAACTTAACTGTAAAAACCCATTTTCACCCAACCGTGTCCTTTCCACTTGGGAGATCAACCAACTCTCAAGTACCATTCTTTTCCAATGTGTTCATTTCTTCAATCATAGCCTCCTTCCAATGTTTTTGAGTTAATGCCTTAGACACACTGCAAGGAATAGAAATGGAAGATAAAGACAAAGCAAACGCCTTACTCTTGGGTGAGAGCTAATCATAGGAAACAAAATTTGCAATAGGGTGTTGAGTATAAAGTACGGATACCTTTTCGATGCACAATAGGAAGATGTAGATCAGAAGAGGAAGTGGAAATACCTTGTTCAAATGATGCTAAAGAAGATTCTGGAGGAATCACATGAGGAGAGTTGGGACTGCCCCTTTTCTTCGTGCATAGACTTGTAGATCTTTTGATGTACCACCTCCTTGTTCCCCATTAGATGCATTTTGGTCTTGGAGCTCAGAATTATCCTCATTACTCTCCCCATTAGCACCATGTTCATCTTCACCTTTTGTACCCCGATCATTATTATGGCCACCATGGTCATAGATATAACCATGGGTAGCTAAATAGCAAGCAAAGGTATGAGAATCATACTCCCCCCATTATCATAATGTAAAATTTTCAGTTTAGTATCAAATTGTGTTTCAACCATTTTATGGACGAGTTGAAAGGTAGAAAAGTTGTTAATCTTGATTGTGGAGAAAACAAGAAGAAAAAGAGAGAAGAAGAAGAAGAGGAAGAAGAGTGAATGAATATCATGAGTATCTCTCTACCCATACAGCATGTACTATTTATATGTACTGTCAAAAATACAAAAATACCCTATACATACGAGTGTAGTGTATATACCCTTGTATGCATATACCTCATTACATAAATAGCCTTATACTTTCTAACACTCCCACTCAATCTAGCATGTACACATTTTGCATGTCAAGCTTGGATACAATAGAACAAAACTGAGAAGAAGACAATCCTTTTGTGAAAACATCAGCAAGTTGGTCGCATGTTCAAACATAAGGTGTGCAAATGAGTCCAGACTGAATCTTCTCTTTGATAAAATGACGATCAACTTTAACATGTTTTGTCCAATCATGCTGGATCAGATCATGAGCTATGCTGATAACGGCCTTATTATCACAATAGAGTCACATAGGTGCCCAAATGTTGAGCCTCAAGTCAAGGAGTATACCTCGAATCCACAATAACTCACAGATGCCATTAACCATTAAACGAAACTCAGCCTCTGCACTCAATTGTGGCACTACTGGTTGCTTCTTGCTTTTTCATGTAACAAGATTGCCCCCAATGAAGGTGCAATACTCAGAGGTTGACCTTCTAACTATGATAGATATAGTCCAATTAGCATCAATATAACTCTCCATTAGCAATGTATCATTAGTGTATGCTTCAACTTGAAGAGTCTCGCTTTTCTTGTATAACAATTCCATACCAGGATTCTTCTTTAGGTACCTCAGAATTCTATATGCCACCTCAAGGTGGACAATAGTAGGTGCATGCATGAATTGACTGACAAGTTCCACTGCATATGAAATATCTAGTCTGGTTAAAGAAAGATATATCAACTTCCCAACTAGTCTCTGATATCTCCTAACATCAAGAAGATGCTTTCCGTCAGTTTCTCCCAACTTACAATTGGGATCGATGGGTGTACCACATGGTCTACATCCCAGCATATCAGCCTCAAGTAGATCTAGCACATATTTCCTTTAAGACAGAAATACTCTTTTCTTTGATCGCAATACCTCTATCCCAAGGAAATAGTGTAATTGACATAGATCTTTTATCTCAAACTGTTGACTTAGATACTCTTTAACTGCTCCACCTCATCATGATCATCTCCTATCAAAACAATGTCATCGGCCTACACTATAAATGCAGTGAGGCCACTGTGCTGATGTTTAATGAAGAGAATATGATCCGCCTGGCTTTAGATATACCCTCTTCACATCATTACACCACTAAATCTCTAAACCCATGCTCGTGGTGATTGTTTTAGCCCATATATTACATTTTTCAATTTACACACTTTGCCTTTAGCCATGGGATGCTGAAAACCTGGGAGGTTCTTCATGTAAACTTCCTCCTGTAACTCACCATGCAGAAGTGCATTTTTTACATCCAACTGTAAGAGCAACCACCCTTTATTTACTACCACTAATATCAGTACTCTTGTTGAGTTCATTTTTGCAACAAGGGCAAAGGTATCTTGGTAATCTATCCCGTAGGTTTGAATATACCCCTTTGCAACTTGCCTAGCCTTATATCTATCAATAGTTCCATTGGTTTGAGTTTCACCATGAAAACCCTCTTACAACCAACAGTAGATTTTCATCTTGGAAGTTCCACTAACTCCCAGGTACCATTCTTCTTTAATGCAGTCATCTCTTCAATCAGAGCTTCTCTCTATGGCCTTTGTGTGAGGGCTTTAGACACACTGCGAGGGATAAAAATAGAAGACAATGACAGAGTAAACACCTTGGTCTTGAAGTAAAGATGATCGTAGGATACAAAGTTAGAAATAGGGTGTTGAGTATATGTACACACACCTTTTTTATGAGCAATAGGAAGATTTAAATCAGATGAGGGTAAGTTACCTTGATTAAGAGATGGTGGCAAAGAGTCTGATTGAGGAACATGAGGAGTAGAGACTTTCCCTTTCCTCCTTTCATACACTTGTAATTCCTTTGACCCTTCTCCTCCTATCTCCCCCTGAGATGGTATTGGAGCTTGTTCTTGAGCATTTAACATGTCATCTGAAGTCTCCCCTTTATCACCATGTTCTTCTGGTTTACTTCCACCATAATCAAACACATGGTGAAATTGGACGTGGAGACTCATCATCACCACCACCATCAATATTACCATAGCTCTTGGCCCCTTAAGGATGAATCTGACTAGGAGAGAAGAAGGGAATAGAATCAAAGAAGGTCACATCCAGAGACACTAACAACTTTCGAGATGTAGGGTCCTAGCATTTGTATCCTTTTTTATCAGTGGCATACCCCAAAAAAAGACACTGCATTGCTTTCGGGTCTAATTAGACCGATCCACCTTAAGAACATGTACAAAGAAAACACACTCGAATATCTTAAGAGGAATCTGAAAAACAAGACTTGAAGTGGGTATTTAAAATCAAGAATGCGAGTAGGTAGTCTATTGATGAGATAAACAACAGATAAAAGTGCATCAGCCTTAGAACCTGCATTTGGAAAAGTAGAGCACAAGTAACTTTAAGGTGACGATTTTTTCTATGCAATTTCATTTTGTTCTAGAGTGTGGGGGCATGTAGTATGGTGTATAATTCCATGTGTGGTTAAGTAGGAAGAGAAGGCGCAAGACATACTCGCCACCATTATCAGAATGAAGGATTTTTACCTTAGTATCAAATTTTGTCTCCACCGTCTTCTGAAAAACTTGAAAAACAAAGAATACTTTACTCTTTAATTTTAGTAAGTAGACCCAAGTAGTCTTGGAAAAGTCATCAACAAAAGTAACAAAAGAGCGAAAACCAAACAGAGAAGTAACAGGGGCAGGGCCTAAGACATCGGAATGCACTATAGAAAAATAAGACACTTTTTTTACTACTCAAGACATAAGAACTACGACAATGTTTAGCCAGCTCTCAAACATCGGAAGAAAGGTCCTCAAAGGAAAAAGACAAAAACAAAGGAAAATTTTTCTTCAAGGTAAACAAAAACGGATGTCTAAGTCTGTGATGCCACTATAATAGATGAAAGCAATCATCACAAACTGAAACCAATGATGGTGACTCCAACTGCGACACAGGAGGTACAATAGAAAGATCCATGTCTAAGCAGTACAATCCTCCTTCCTCATGTCCTCTACCAATAATCCTCTTCGTCACTAAGTCCTGAAACAAGCAAAAAGAAGGAAAAAAGTGACATTGCAGTTAAGAAAGTTGGTAATATGACTAACAGACAACAAATTTAGTACAAGGTTACGGACATGAAGAACTGACAACAAACTCATGGTGGGGGTAACGGTGATGGACCATTTTCCGGTAATAGAGGATAAGGATCCATCCGTAGTGCGAACTTTTTGTTGACTACAACAAACTTTATATGACGAGAACAATGTGGAATTACTTGTCATGTGGTCTGAAGCTCCTGAATTAATGATCCATGAGGGGCAAGATGTAGAGAATCACGCACTTAGAGCAAAAGCATGTGTACCTGACGATGCAAAAGATGTCGTGGGTGTAGTAGACGTAGAGACATCTAACATGGCCATAAACCGACAAAGAGCATCAGCATGGTCTTTGGTGAACGCAACATTATCTGGAATGGATTGTACTACGGCATTTGGACCTATGGATGAAGTAACTGAGTGCAGTGTGCACTCAATCTAATCTGAGACCGAAAGCTACCTCTACTACTCAGACCACCACGTTGTGATCGACCCTAAATATCTTATTGAGGGCGACCATGAAGATCCCAACATGTGTTTTTGGTGTGCCTCAACCTACCAGAATGCTTACACTTTAATTTGTCTCTATCATCCATGGAGGTACTTCCACGGCCTCGAGAAAATCTATGTCCACCACACTGGTAACTAGTCACTAGAGTAGAACGATCAACAATCGACTGTGATGCAAGAGGCATGATGTGTTGTCGATCCTCCTCCTGAGATAAATATGAAAAAACTTCATTGAGTGAGGAGAGCGGATCTTTGCCTAAGATTAGAACACGCATCGGCTCATAGTTAGAATGCAAACCAACTAAAAATTCAAAGGTTCGAGTCTCTTCCACCTCCTTGTTGTATAGAGCTGCATCTTTAATGCATTTGGCTCTAAAATTTTTTAGAAGACAATTTCTTCCCATTGGGAACGAAGAGTGGAGTAATATTCCGCAAGAGACCGATAATTGTAGAAGACAATTTCTTCCCATAGGGAACGAAGAGTGGAGTAATATTCCGCAAGAGACCAATCACCCTATCTCAATTTAGAAACCTTTTGATGAAGATCATACATACAAACCTTATTCCCACATTTAGAATAAGTCTTAGTCACGGCATCCCAGATTGCCTTAGCTATTGGCACAAACAAATAATTATTGGAAATATGAGGCCGCATAGAGTGCAGGAGCCAAGTCATCACCATAGCATTCTCAGCCTCCCATTTTTCAAACGTTAGATCAATGGACACAGGCATCTTTGCGGCACCTGATAAGTGAGTTGGGACATTTGTTCACTATCCCACCAAGGCTGCCCCCATCATTGCTCGGAGATGTGGCAGTATTTTGACTTCCAACATCTTCATATGGAACACAACACCTGAAGAACAACACAAGTTCCTCAAACAGTACCCGAAGACCTACACAGTCTTAACAATAACACAAATTTTGGAGATGTAGCAAGTTATCCATTCACGAGTCTCACAGCACACTTGTACGGTTTCACAAGCAGGCCTGGCAACACAAAAATTCTCAAAAACATGGATCACATTATGCCAATCCAAGAAATCATCTAAGTTAGATGAAATTAACCAACCTTCTGCCGAAAAACAAAAAAAGATGGCACAACAAAAAAAATTTAAGCAAAAAAAAAACAGCTCCCCAGCACGATTTCACATCCAGGCGTTATGTAGAAGTCCCAAAAACTTCACAACTCTCTTAAATTTGAACCAAATCTCTCCAAACCACTTCTTATTGCTTAGAAACCCAAAAATGACCCATCATGTTGCATTTAATCAATCGAACAACTCTCTAATCAACCGAATTGAATAGATTTGACAAAAAAGAGGGGTTTAAACCCCAACCATGAAACCCTTCAAAAATACCCCCTAATGTGAAAAAAAAATGGGAAAAATAATCATGAATCATAGGCCAACACGATCCGAGCAACACCCTTCTTGAGGTCTGACATTGTATAGATGCTAACGTCAGTTACAGATGCTGACGTCAACCCTAACGTATGGACTGCAATGAACCCCTCTTTGATCCTGGATGGTTTTTTGGCTCTGATACCAAGTTGTTAGTCTTGATTGTGGAGAAAATGAGAAAAAGAGAAAAGAAGAAGAGTGAATGAATGTCGTGAGTATCTCTCTACCCATACGACATATACTATTTATATGTACAATCTAAAAGATAAAAATACCCCATACATGAGTGGTATAGCATATATACCCTTGTACGCATATGCCTTATTACATAAAATGCCTTATACTCATACTTGCTAACAAGAAATACCTCATTTTTCGACAATAAGTACACCCAAGTGGCCTTGAAAAAGTCATCAACAAATGTAACAAAATAGCAAAAACTGAACAAATAAGTAATAGGGGCAAGTCCCCACACATCATAATGCACCACATTAAAAGGAGACGTGCTTTTATTATTACTCAAGGACTAAGAACTACGACAATGTTTGGCTAACTCACAAACATCATAAGAAAGATTCACAAACAACAAAGATGAAAACAATGGAAAAAGTTTCTTTAAAGAAAAAAGAGAAGGATGTCTAAGTCAATGGTGCCACTGCAAAAGTTGTGAGCACTCTCCACGAACTGAAGCTGAAATTGGTAACTGCAACTGTTGGACTGGGGATGCAATAGGTGAATCTACACCAAATTTGTACAGTTCTCCTTCCTCATGTCCTCTACCAATAATCTTCTTTATTACCAAGTCCTGAAACAGGCGAAAGGAACAGAAAAAGTCACATTGTAATTAAGAAATTTGGTAATATGGCTAACAGACATCAAGTTTAAAGTAAGATTAGGGACATGAAGAATAGATGATAAACTCATAAAGGGAGTTATGGAGATGGACCATTTTCCTGCAATATTAGATAAGGGCCATCTATAGTTCGCACTTTATGCTGACCAGAACAAACATTATATGATGTGAACAAGGTGGAGTTACTTGTCATGTGGTCTAAAGCGCCTGAATCAATAATTTAGGAGGGGCTAGATGTAGAAAGTGACACACTGAAAGCAAAAGCCTATGTGCCTAACTGGGCAAAAGAGGACATCGATGTGGCATATGTGGAAGGCCCTAAGCTAGCCATAAAGCAACAAAGAGCATCAACCTGATTTGGAGTGAAACCAGTACAATCTAAAGAAGGAGATGAAGTAGAGACTGGTTCTGTAGATGAGCTAACTGAATGAGCACTAGATCTAGCCTGTGTGCAAAAACCACCTCTACCACCAGAGAAACCACCGTGTTGTGATCGACCTTGAGATTCCTATTAGGTACGGCATAAAGATCCCAACATGTTTCTTTTATGTGTCAAAAAAGGTCACAATGCTCACACTTCAATTTGTCTCTGTCCTCCTGAGTGGTTCCACCATGACCGCCATGGCTCCGAAAAGGCCCACATCCTCCACGCTAGGAGGTGGTCACTAACGCAGAGCAGTCTATTACAAATTATTGAGGCTAAACCATGAGAGGACGTCTATCCTCTTCATGTGATAAATGCAAAAAAAAAAACTTTATCTAATAATGGAAGAGGATCTTTTCCAAAAATTAGAACACGGATGGGCTCATAGTCTAGATGCAGGCTAGCCAAAAACTCTAAAGATTTTAGTTTCTTCAACCTCCTGATTATAGAGGGTTGGATCCTCTGCGCACTGAGCCTTAAAACTCTTGTAAAAGTCAATTTCTTCCCATAAACTATGAACAGTAGAATAATAATCTACTAGAGTTTGATCACCCTATCTTGGAGACCTTTTGATGCAAATCATAGATGTGAGCCTTATTGCCTCTCTTGGAATAAGTCTTTGTCATAGAATCCCAAATTGCTTTGGCTATAGGCAAAAATAAGTAATAATTTAAAATGTCTGGTTACATATAATGAAGAAGCCATGACATCACCATCGCATTCTTTGCTTTCCCTTTGCAAATGTCGAATCTTTTGGATACATCACCTCTCAGATATGCTGCTTTGCCTTTTCCCTTAGTATACAACTTGGCTTATAGATTTGAAACCAAGCGAGCAAATTTGTTCCATCCAAACGCATTGTGGTGATAATAGAATTTGGGGATTCATTCACTACCCCCACAAAAGCTACTTAAATCAATATTTGGAGATGTAGCAATACTCTCAACTTATTTTCGACATTATTTAGTTAATCAAATCAACCACGAGACAAGAACTAGACCTCTACAAGTCTTAGCTAACTACACTATACAAGGCTACACCGCCTTTTTGGTCTTCACAACACTTCAAAACTAAGCAGTATGCACTGATGTCCTAACAAGGACTTCTACGATCAGTAATCTTGTCACGACAAAACCAAAGGTGAAAAAACATAACCCCAAGCTTACACTTACTCAATACGATCGCTCGCTAGACCAGATGATTGAGGAAAACTCTAAACATGTTGATCATAGGTATGCATATATCACTAATGTAGCAAAACCTTCACACGACCCCTTGATTATTTGAGTTGCAACTTTCGATCATCACTAACACGTCATTACATGTACAGGGCGTTAACATTGCTTGGCGAAAAATATTTCAGCACTCTTTTTTCTTAACTAATCGACCTTAAACAAAAACTCAAAGATTTTCCCATAAAAAACGACCAATTCTATGTGAATAAATCTACCAAAACAACTCCATATTGATCGAATAAATCAAAAAACACAATTTGGAATTTTCTGCAATTTTTGAAAGAAAATCCCTTAAAAAATAGATTTCATGCTCCCATCAAAAAACCGATTACATCAACAACAAAAAAAATCCATAATAAATTTTCTCTTGGAAAACCCCTTCATCTCAAACCAACCTTCGAATGTGTTGACGCCAGCCATATGGACACTAACATCAACACTTTCCCCTATGAATCAATTGGCGACAAAAAAATTCAGTATGCTCTCATACCAAGTTGTTTTATATTGTTGGTGTATTAGGATTCAAGGAATTTTAAGAAAGAGAAAGTTGAATGTTGTGTATGAGGATTAGGTTTTCCCTTTACATGATATATTGCATTTATATCCCTTGTATAAAGACACAAATACCCATAGATATAACCTTACACATTAACACTTTTAAAGCAATCGATCCCAAACTTCCTCTATCAGATCCAATCGGAAAAAAAAAACTAAAACTTAGGGTCTTTGATTTCCTGAGAAAAATCCTTTGTAAAACACATTTGAAGTGATAAAAAATTTTGAAAAAATTATCACAATTCTCCATAAATCACCACAATCCAAACGGTATGCTCATCGACCTCTTAACACTTGTACGGACGTGCTAACGTTAGCCTCAATTTTCGAACCTAATGCGTATTTTTCAGTGTTGATTCCTTATCTAGCTCTGATACCAAGTTGAATCTTGCGAGAATAGATTAGAATCTCAAAATATAAAAAAAATAAGAATAAAGAAATAAAGAAAGAGAAAAAAACAAGGTTTTGGAGAAAATTCGTATTCTTGTATCATAGTACTCTATATGTATATATATATATATATATATATATGTAAAGAGTTGGTATACACTTGGTGTGGTATACCATACAGATACATGTATACAACCAATGTGATCATACTACCGTCAATACATTGTATCTCGACACATAACAACATAGTTTTAAAACTTGTTATTTAGGAGAATAATGTATTATTTTAAAACTTTTTTTTTTCAATTTTTGTGAGAAATTACATCACTCGAGCTAAACATACCTCTTTTTGCAAATAATACGATAATTTGACAAGGCCCTTCAGATCCTCCAGTGCTCATTTTATCTCCTAGCTGATAGAGGCCTCTTTAGCAAAGAAGGGGTGACCTCCTTAGTCTTGAATAAAGCAATTAACCGTCTCTCCTAAAACCCTAAGGTGAAAGGAGAGGGATAAGTTAATATACTTATTATATTTCAACACTCCCCCTCAGGAAGGACACTCCTCGACAGTTAATGCGAGGGAATTAGGTGCAAGGCCCAAAGGAATATTTGCATCTGTGAGGGAGAATATCTGGGTCTACAGGGGGATTTGAACTCACAACCTAAAACTTACTCTGATACCATCTTGAGTAAAGCAATTAACTGTCTCTCCTAAAACCCTAAGGTGATAGGAGAGGGATAAGTTAATATACTTATTATATTTCAACCCTTAGTACATATTGTAGATACCAAAATTTGTATAGATAATTTGTACAGATTACGAATACAGGCCTGCACCTTTACAAATTACACAAGGGTTCCTAATGACTTCAAGATGGGCATTAAACCCATTTTGGTAGACCATTGTAGCATTAATCCGGGTTGATAAACAATAACTCATGGGCTGCAAATCTAAGTACTCTAAGCCCATTATTGGACCCATAACCCAAGAAAATTAATTGGGTCTATCCAATCTTTTCCTAAAAAAGGAGATAAATATCAAATAAGATGAACCTTATCTTTC
>JAOXJP010270043.1:0-20246 GCA_025762735.1 Platanus orientalis | reverse complement strand
AGAACGATTCTAAGAACCTAAGAACAATCAAAACGATGTAGAAGTGTTCTTGTTTACTTACCTTTTGGTCTGAAAACGAAATTAAATTGAAGCCTCAAGTTCTTTCTTCAAAAATCCCAAAATCTTTTGCAAAACCTAGCTTTCTCTCTTGTTCTTTCTTCAAAATCCTCAAATTCGTAAAGTTTTCAAAATATCATCTTTCTTATGAATTTCTATGTTTTTATAGGCCTAAATAGTAACCCTAATCCCCAAGTCCTTAAAATTTTGCAAAAAACTCGATTATATGAAATTTTCTGCTTTGATGATGTCATCCCACTAGAATTTTTTCAGCACAGACACCTAGTGGGAAAATGGTTGTAACTTTCTCTACAAAACTCGGATTCGCTCACCATTTTTTTTTTGTTAGAAACTATACTTCAAGAGCTTTCCAAATTCATAAGGCTTGCTCTCTAATTCGTTCTAAATTTTTTATTGTTGTATTTATAAAATTACCCCAAAATCTACTAATTCATACCATACCAGACGACATAAACACTTTTTAGGAAAATTATCATAATTTCTTCTAGGAAACTTCAATTCACTCACCACTTGTCCCATTAGAAAGTAGACTCATAGATCTTTCCAAGAATATATTATTTATAAGGTGATTGCTACAGGATTAATACATATTGACTTACGAAGTTGTGTCATCCGGCTGGGACAGCTTCAGAAATTGTCATGTCCTTGACCCTTTATTTTTTCCTTGCTTAGTAATTAAATCGTCGTTAACTTTTTCATTTGGTGTTTATTTTGCTCGCCGTTTGTTGTATAAAACTCTAAACTTCCATGTCTATCCAAAGGTATAATTTTTACTCTCAGATTCTTTCTATATTTTCATTGGTATCTTTTTAAAGTTGTGTCAATGATCAGATCAACATATGTGCATTTTATTGGTCCTATATATGTACAGAACTTATGTGACATGTGTTAGTATTCTAAGTGTGATATTTGTATAGTAATATGTGCATCATGGTGTGGGGTGTTACAATGTCACACTGCATCACCTAATCTCCCAATCATGAAGTCCAAGAACCTCCAATTTACATAATAGTAACCTTTCATTGGTCTGACTTGCATAAGATTCCTTTTTTTCTAGACTACAACTTGTCACCTACACATTCATTAGCGTTGAGGATCCCATTAAGAATCTGTCTTACCACCATAAATGCACCTTGCGAATCCAAAATGATCCCATTTATAATCAACCTTAATTGGGAAGCAAGGACTTTATAGATGATTTTATACACACTAAGAAGAAGACTTATGGAATGAAAGTCTCCTATGTTCAAGGCATCCTTCTTCTTAGGGATCAGGCAATAAAGGTATTGTTAAGGTGCCCAAAAAGCTCCTCATTGTGGTGGAATTCCTTAAAAACACGCATGAGATCAATCTTAACTATCAACCAACACATTTAAAAAAATAAAGAAGAAAATAAATCATGAAACCATTAGTACCCGAATCCTTATCTCCTTTCATATTTTTAACTACCAGCCTAACGAGTTTCCATTAAAACTAGGGCTTTTGGCATATTGGTTAAGCTAGGCTCTTAACCTTTGGGATCATAACATTCCACCATGCTCTGTAGCTGATGTCTCAGCAACCCACTCTGTGGCAACACTCACCCTGGCCTCTCATCCAGGTATCTCTTTCCACCCGTGTCGACTTTCACTCTAGTTAAGTAGCCCTTTCCACCTTTTTGTGACTGCTTTCACTTTAACTTGGGTAGTCATTTCCATGCTATAACGGCTCTCACTTTGGTCTAGATTACCCTCTCCACAAAGATCCCCTTTTGTGAATCGAACTTAAGATGTGGTGTTGGCTTTGATATCAATTGTTATGAACCTAATCAATATGCTAAAAGCCCTAGGACTGATGGAAACATGTTAGGCTAGTGTTAAAACTGGCTTTGCATGATTGATGAAATTAAACTCATTCACATACCATGAGGCATGTCACGAATGAGTCCTAATTATCCCATTTGCCACCATGAGGATGTCCGCGAATGAAGCCTCATATGCTCATTCGCGACCAAGTTAAGGGTTGACGAATGAGAAAAATTCTCATTTGCGCAGCACAAAACCAAAAGTTGGGTTTCGACTCCAACTCCTTCAATGGTGGTTGTTCTGCATAGCCCCGACACCCACAAACTCCTTGAACACCTAGGAGACTAATGGTGGTGCAATCTTGCAAAAAAGAACCACCAATGTGTACAAAAAAGGGAGAACATACATTTCCAATACAAGAAGAACTAAGAGCAATGGGGAAGTTATCTCTCATATGGACTCTATCTCAACTCATTTTCTTATCTATATAAACCAATAGGGAGTATAAAATCAGAACTCCTTGACTCTTTAATATTTTGTTATTGCTCTCAAATCTGAGGTGAGTATACCATCTTCTCCATCCTCTCCAAGTCTGCAACTAACAAGTATCTCTCTTCCAAAGAATGCTATAAGTCCATAAATCTTTGCAAAATCGTTTGAAGAAGACAATACAGAAGCTTGAATCTTGAAGATGTCCTTGGTTACGTAAGGTGTAATGTTCAGTTTTGTTCTTGAAACAAGCCATGTAAGCTAATATACATATATAAATAAAGTCAAAGTTTCATCCCCCTCTTCTCTTTCTTTTGTGTTTATGTAACTTTGTTTATGTTACAATCTATGAAACTTGGGATAATTAGGGGTTTGATGTACTAAACAACATTAATAATTAATAAGTCTCATAGGAGACTTGGAGTAATTGTTCCCTCGAGCTCACATAAAACAATAAACCATCCCTCTAAAGGCTGGGTAATTTGTATAGTCAATATTCATTATTCTTCCTATAGAACAACAAAATTTGGTGTTATAACTAGGCTCTTAACCTTTGGGATCATAACATTCCACCACATACTCCGCAGCCGATGTCCTAGAGGTCCACTCTATGGTGGCAGTCACTTATATATATTGAACCATCTTAAAAGAGGGTTTAATGAGGACATTGACTTTGATTTATTTTATTATTATTATTATTTACTTTTTTTTTGTGGGTGGGGGGCAGGGGACGGTTGTCCTACCAAATCTCCATCTAGACTTTTTAACCAAATTAGACACTAGAAATTGGGGCTAATTAAGCTTCTACTCTAATAACATAAGACTAGAATATAGGGTTTGGAAGTACCTAAATTGCTTGGTTCTGAGCACATTTATGTTGTATTTTCCTTAGCAGAATAGTGACTTTTCCTTTTGGTCATCAATCTTGATGATGATGAATTTGGACCCAACCTGACCGAGCCGATTGACCAGGCAAGCCACCCTGGTCCAACTAGTTACCCTACTAATTCATCGAGTAATCCACCCTTGTTTAAACCCACAGTTGCGCCAATTAGTAATAGAGTCTTACAACTAACCAGCTGACCCATCGATAACAGAATAGTATAAATTTCTGACCAATTGGTAGGTCGAGGAATATTAATAAGCGACCCTTCAAAGTAGGCAACCAAGGTATGATCATCTACAATTACTGAGCCGATAGACAATTCACTAGACAATAATAGTCGAGTCGATTGCAATTAGGACAAAAAGATATTTACAAGACATAGAATAACAACCAATCTGATGCTGACACGTGTACTACTCATCCATGCTCTTCTAACTAACTCGAAGAATATTCCTAACCAATCATGTGGGACAACTATCAGAACTCCTATATTAAGAAGAGAACCCCTGGAGAAAAAGGTAAGTACAATCATCCTAAGTAAGGGAATACGAGGATTTTTCTGATCTTCGATCTTTGACTTGATCATTGGAGGGGGGTAAGCCAGTGCCACATCGATGCCATTTGTTGTCTTGGTGTAGGTGAGATCCATGCTTGAGATTCCAGATCAAG
This sequence comes from Platanus orientalis, assembly GCA_025762735.1. NCBI lineage: Eukaryota > Viridiplantae > Streptophyta > Magnoliopsida > Proteales > Platanaceae > Platanus > Platanus orientalis. Next base: position 16,340 of record JAOXJP010270043.1, on the reverse strand, counting down.
GGTGACCAAAAGACCATCTGGGTGAACCAAATTTTGACATCATTAGTTGGTGCCGTCTATGGGAATCAGCAAAGTGATTTTCGGCAAGACAAAGGTCCTATGGTAGAAACTCGATCTGGAACAATGGAAGCTCATCGGAATGCCTCTTCCACAAATGATTAGAGAATGAGAGAGGTTGAGGTGGCTCGAATTACAAGCTTGGAACAACAGATATAGGACCTCAACTGTAGTATTGAACGAATGGCACAGCAGAACCAGGAGCTAATCCATAGGCTCATGGAGTAGATGGAGCACCAACATTCTGGTGATGAAGAGACTTAAAAGGCCACACGCCCTGGACTGGATATCGAACAAGGATATGGAAGAGAAAGACAAGAGGATAGCCATGGTCCGGGGTCCTTTGCGTCTTAGTAGACCAGTGACATGGGTGGAAGAGCCACCATCGGACAAGAGAAGCATATTCAAAAGATGCAGGATCAATTGAACGTAGTGATGGAAGCTCTTTGAGGCAAAACTCCTTCGACATGTAAAGGACCTGGTGCAAAGGACCGACCATCCCTTCTCTACAATAATCATGTCCCATCCTCTCCCTAAGAGGTTTGGGATACCTCAAATAGAGCCCTTTGACGGAAGTTAGGATCCGTTCAACCACCTCGAGAAATACAAGACTTTGATGCTCCTGCATGACTATTCAGATGAGGTCATGTACAGGGCTTTCCCGGCCACCTTGAAAGGCTCAGCACGAAAATGGTTCAACAATCTTCAACCAAATAACATCAACTCCTTCTCTGAGCTGAGCTAGTCATTTGCCAGTCACTTCATAGGGGGAAGACACTATCATAGATCTGCTACCTACCTACTCAATGTTAAGTAGTCGAAGGGAGAATCATTGAGAGACTACGTCTCCCGCTTCAACCAGGAAGTGATGCAGGTAGATGACCCCAATGAGAAGGTGGTGCTCACCACCTTCATAGGAAGACTACTACCCACCAAATTCTTGTTCTCTCTTTCTAAATCCCCGCTGAGCAACATGGTTGAGCTAATGCTTTAAGCCCAAAATCACATGAATGCCAAGGATGCAATGGCTGCAAGAAGAGACCAGGAAAATGAACTTCAAAAGCTGTCGAAGAGGAAAAAGGACGAACGGCCAAAAAAAGTGGAAGGCAAAGCAAGAACGAGGGAAACTGTTGACTGGGTGATAAGACTAAGGGACACGTGCACAAACTAGGCTAGCACAAGTTTACACCCAGCTCAATTTACCCCTCGAACAGGTCTTTATGCATGTACGTGATGATCCATCCTTAAAATGGCCCGAGAAGCTCAAGACCCCTCTAGAGTAGAGATCTCAAAGGAAGTATTACCAATTCCATCGTGACCATGACCATAACACAGAGGATTGCATCGACCTGAAGGATCAGATAGAATCACTCATCTGATAGGGTAGGTTAAGGCATTTCATAGTGGGTTACCCCTAAACCTCACCAAGTGTGGAAGAGGAGCCACGAGTCGAAAGAATCTTAAATCTAAGATGCTACGAGAGATAAAAGTCATTGCCAGAGAACATCACAAGGGGAGGTCTATTTGACCGACAAACCCTAGAAGTGTCTTCAAACTTGTCAAGAAGATATCATGTTCATAAAAGATTTCCAAAGAGTGCAACACCCTCATGATGATGCTCTAGTGGTCACATTGGTCATAGAGAACCACCGAAATAGAAGGATACTCATGGACAATGGTAGTTCGACAGACATCATATACTTGTCTGCCTTCAATCAGATGGGAATTGGAAAAGACAAGTTCTGAGTGCCTCTGGTAGGGTCCACCAGAGACAAATTATACCCTGTTGGAGTCATCACACTCTCAGTGACGATCGGGGCTAGTCCTCGCCAAGTGACCAAGGCAATTGACTTCTTGGTTGTCGATTGTCCCTCAACATACAACGCCATCATCGGCAGACCGTCACTCAACAAAATGAAGGCTATTACTTCTACCTATCACTTGTTAATGAGCTTCCCGACTGAGGAGGGAGTCGAACAGGTTAGAGGTGACCAAATAGCTGCCCAAGAGTGTTATGTGGCATCCTTAAAGGGGAAAAAATTGAAGGAGGCCCTCATCATTGATAACATGGAAGATAGAGATGACGTTTAGTTGAAACAAATCAGGCCTATAGAGGATCTAAAGGAGCTCAATATCGATCCTGACAGGCTTGAATGAGTCGTCCATGTTGGGAGGGCACTCTAAAAAAAACTCAAGCTCTACTTACAAAGACTCTTAATGGTCTGCATGGATGCCTTCGCCTTAACACATGCAGACATGCTTGGGATTGACCCAAGGGCGATCACACATTGGCTGAGGGTCGACCCTTCAGCAAGACCAATCAAACAAAAAAAGAGAACCTTTGTTGCCAACAAGAACCAAGCCATTGCTGAAGAAGTGGACAAATTGTTAAAAGCAAGGTTCATACAAGAGGTCACCTATCCTGAATGGATCGCCAATGTGGTGTTGGTCAAGAAAAACAATAATAAGTGGAGGATGTGTGTGGACTTTACCAACCTTAACAAAGCTTGCCTTAAAGACAGAAGAATAGATGCACCAGTCGACTCAACCTCTGGGCATGCCCTACTCAGTTTCATGGAAGAATTCCCTAGCTATAACCTAGTACAGATGGAAAAAGGAGATTAAGAAAAGATGTCCTTCATCACCAATCGAGGCACATATTATTATGAGGTGATGCCGTTTAGATTAAAAAGCATAGGAGCCACCTATCAGAGATTGGTAAATAAAGTGTTCGAGGTACAGATTGAGAGAAATGTTGAAGTTTATGTAGACTACATGTTGGTGAAAAGCATGAAAGCCAAAAAGCAAATTGATGGTCTGAAAGAAACTCTCTGCACTTTGAGAAAGTTCTGAATGAAATTGAACCCTGCTAAGTGCACCTTCGGGGTGTCGGCATGTAAGTTCCTTGGGTTCATGGTTTCTCAGAGAGGAATTGAGGCCAACCACAAGAAAGTTTAGGCTATCTCGGGTATGAAGGTGCCGCAGACCATGAAAGAAGTGCAGGTATTGATAGGAAGGATTGCGGCCCTCAGCCAGTTCATCTTGAAGTCAATGGACATATGTTTTCCTTTCTTTCACCTTTTAAAGAAAGGATTCGAATGGACAGAGGAGGCCAACCGATCGTTTCAGGTGCTCAAGGGGCACTTGGTATGCTTGTTAACCCTTGGTTGTACGACTCAAGGAGAAGACTTATATTTGTACCTGGCAGTGTCTAAGGTGGTGGTAAGCTCGGTTCTAGTCAGAGATGAGCACAATCAGATCCTAGTGTACTACGTCAGTAGAGCCCTCCATAGAGTAGAACTAAGATATCTACCCCTAAAGAAACTGGCATTCACACTCATAACAACAACAAGGAGGCTCAGGCCTTATTTATAGGCTCACCCAGTAATAGTGTTGACAAACCAACCTTTAAGAACAGTGAAACAAAAATCGGAAGTGTCTAGCAGGATGGTGAAGTGGGTGATAGAACTAGGTGAATTCAATGTTAGTTATCGACCAGGGACCGTTATAAAGAGGCAAGTCTTGGTAGATTTTCTGGCAGAGTTGACACCTGCAAAAATAGACAAGAGGAGCCCCTCTGAATCAGAATGGACCCACCACGTGGATGGATGATCCACTACCTTAGCCAATGGGGCAGGGCTATTGCTGACCATGCCTGATGGGTTAAAGATCGAGTATACAATCCAGTTAGGGTTCAATGCAACAAACAATGAAGCAGAATATGAAGCATTAATCACAAGATTGAATGTGGCAAAAGAAGTAGGGGTTTTACGTGTCTTCACGTACACTGATTCTAAGCTTGTCGAGGGATAAATGACTAATGAGTATGAAGCCAAAGAGGACCGAATGAATAAATACCTGGCTAGGGTCACTGAGCTCATGTCCCATTTTGATGCTGTTAAGGTCCAACATATCCCGAGAAGTCAAAACGAGCATGCACACCAATTAACACTAGTAGCATCTGATGACAAGTATGTAACAAGGAACTGATTGCCACTAAGCCGCCCCACCCGACCTAGTATAGAGAGTGAGCCAAGCATCCATGTGTGCACGAATGAGCTCGAAGATGATTATAGGACCCCAATCACATAATTTCTCAAAATAGGAGGTCTGCCGCCTAACCGAGGTGAGGCCAGAAAAGTCAAGCTCCAAGCCAACCGGTATACCTTGATTGGTGATGTCCACTACAAACAGAATTTCACCATGCCATACTTGAGATGCCTATCGCTAGCCGAGGCCGATTACACCATGAGGGAAGTTTAAAAAGGAATATGCGAAAACCATTTAGGTAGCCAGTCACTCGTCCATAAGCTAGTAAGAGCAGGATATGATTGGCCAACCATGTAGGCCGACTCGACAAGTCTTGTTCAAAAGTGCGATAGTTGCTAGAGGTTCACTAACATTCCCAGACAGCCCACGGAAGAGCTCGCACCCATCACGGGGTGCCATAGCCCTTGACCCAATGGGGAATAGATATTGCGGGACCCCTTCCCCTAGCAAAAAGATAGAGAAAATTCCTTGTAGTGGTCATCGACTATTTTACCAAGTGGGTTGAGGCTGAGGAGCTAGCAACAATCACCAAGGGCAACATATGTGACTTTATCTAGAAATCTATAATATGCTGATTCGAAATACCACAGGTTATAATCACTGACAATGGGAGGTAATTCGGTAATAGGCATTTTTGTGAATTTTGCTCTCAGCTGGGAATTAGGAACCACTTCTCCTCCCCGGCACATCCCCAAGCTAATGGTCAGGTGAAGGTCACCAACACAACTATACTAAATATAATCAAGACTAGGCTAGAAGCATTAAAGGGGCAATGGGCTGACAAGCTACTAGGGGTCCTCTGGGCCTATAGAACCACCCCAAGGAGCCTCACAGGGGAGACACCCTTCGCCTTGGCTTTCGACTGTGAAGCGGTAATACATATGGAGATCGGGATGGCGAGTCTATGGATCCAAAAACCATAGACCAAGCAGATAGAGAGAGAACTACATTTGAACCTAAATCTGTTAGAAGAAAAGAGAGATGAAGCCTCCCTCTGAATGGCAGTGTACCAACAAAGAGTGACGAAATATCATAATGCTAGAGTCCGACCAAGAGGTTTCCAGAATGGAGACCTTGTCCTCTGGAAGGTGAGTATAGCAACGTAAGTCTAGGGCGATGGTAAATTGGGACCTAATTAGGAGGGGCCCTATAGAGTAACCAAGACTGCATGTAACAACACTTATTACCTGGAAACCATAGAAGGAAAGCCCCTACATCGACCATGAAACATTGAACACCTAAAAAGGTATTACCAATAGGTATGTAATTTTTGCTTTTAAAATAATGAAATTTGTCTGTTATCATGTATGATGCAACAATCTACAATTAAAGTCCCGAGCGGTGTCAAAAAAATGGACTAAGTCCAGTAAAACGACCATCAGTTTACTACAACGGTATACAATTAAAGTCCCGAGCGGTGTCAAAAAAATGAACTAAGTCCAGTAAAACAACCCTCAGTCTACTACAATGGTCTACAATTAAAGTCTTGAGTGGTGTCAAAAAAATGGACTAAGTCCAATAAAACTACCATCAGTCTACTACAATGGTCTACAATTAAAGTCCTAAGCGGTGTTGAAAAAATGGACTAAGTCTAGTAAAATGACCCTCAATCTACTACAATGGTCTACAATTAAAGTATTGAGCGGTGTCAGAAAAATGGACTAAGTATAGTAAAATGACCATAGGTCTATTACAACAGTCTACAATTAAAATCCTAAACGACATCAGATGAATGACCCTCGGCCTGCAAAGATGGCTTATAACTAACGTTCCAAGCGGCCTACGAAGGTGTTTAGTTAAGACGAACCTTTTAAAGAAATTAATGATCTACCAAATGATACTATGAGTTGCCACAAATAATCAAAAAAGAAATCTATTGATTGATTGCCAAAATATAATAGGGGAAGAAGAAATGACCCTTGGTCCATACAAAAAAAAGGTAGAAAAAGCCGTCTTCACGTGGTCGTTTTATTCCTTTCCAATTCCTCTTCTACTTCCTTGTCTGGCTCGAGTTCAACAGACTCCGACTCAAGATTGACCTTGAACATCGAAAGGTCAAGATTTGGATGAGTCCTCAGAACCCGACAGCGAAGGGTCTCGAAGCCGTTAATGAAGTACTCAGCGGTCTCATCATTAAAAGCCTCAGACTGCAGATAAGAGGCGACTACATTCCCAGCTATTTTCTCCTTCTTTGCTTCCCAACCAAACCTTATTTCCCCTAAAGATGTCTACAACATGGCTTTCTCAGCTCTCTCCCCTTTAAGTTGGTCCCGGGATTCTTCTAGTGCAGTCTCGATGCTCTTCAACTTGTTCTCCGTCTTGGGTAGTTTGTTCATCAAAGCTAACTGTTCAAAGTCAACTCAGACAACTTCTTCCTAAGTTCGTTGATGTAAGCATCTGTGATGAGCTAACGAATCGAGAGAACAACCAACTTCGTTAGCACCTACAAAAAGAAATGCTCAGTAATAGATAACACAATAATGTTAAGAACCGAATTGACAAAAGAAAGAGGATAACACTTTACCTTCCCGAGGTTGAAGAAGGTGCTCCTCACCAAGGCACTTGTACTGTTGCCCCTGAAGCACCTCATGTCATGGTTAAAAGAACCAAGTCGAGGTGGGCGACCACCTCGTCTTCATCGCTCAACAGAGAAGGTGGAGACTTCTCCTTCCCTTTAGAAGACCCCTTAGGGTATGAATAGGAAGGTCGTCGATGCACTCGTTGAACGTAGGAGTAGTCTTGAATGTCGCTTCTAAGTTGACAAAGGAAGGAGGGGGCAAGCCGGCCAAATGGGCGTCTATTGGAGGAACTGTGCCTGGTCGGTCCTTCTTCGCTAAATGACTATCGGAGAACTTTAGCTTCTTACACGAGTTCCTAGCAGTAGCTTAAGAGGCGACTCTTGCTAAGGAAGATTTAGACGGCACGACAGATATATCTGCAAAGAGGAGAAAGTGATTAAACAGATGAAAATAAATGAAAAAAGAGAAGATGAAACAATAACTAAGATGGGTGGATGACGACCTGAATGACCAACCAAAAAAGGAGACAACCCAGATGCCTGACCGACCAGCAAAAAGGACAACCCAGATGCCTAACTAATCGGCAAGACTGATGGCCCAAATGAAGGAATCTCTGGGCCAAACGAATATGAAGAAAATGACTCAGGATTTACTAACAGAGAGTAATCTCGAACCAAATACACAAAAGCATGCTCCAACCTCGTGAGTTGAGCTTCGAATAGTGGACGCTCGACCAACGCTACAAAAATAAGGAAGATTAAACTAACCAAATGGAAAATGAGTAAGGAAAACTATGACAACCAAAAGGTTACCTTCTCTACATGACCCTCCCCATATCTTGGGGACTGTGTGGACTCGATCAATGAGTGACTCTCATGGGAAAAACTCCAACCCATCCTCGGATGCAAAGAAAATTTTCTTTTTCCAACCTTTTATTCAAACTTGGAAGGCTTGTGATTAATGTTCGCTTGGGGACCCGAGCAATAAAATACCACCACCCCGAATGCATCTCCACCGCCTTGTAGTAGTAGAGAAATTCTGAGATAGTAAGATGGCCCCGACCGCCACTATATGTAGGCCATAACATCATGCAGGCGATTAGAATCCTCCACCCGTTGGGCATGATTTCTCTTGAAGCTAAACTAAGGTGGTAAGGAGTGGACGAACAAACAAAGAAATAGGAAACCGTAGACCGGTCTCCAGAGTTTGCTCAAAAATTACATCTTCATTTAGAATGTAAGAAGAGGCCCACTTGTCAAAAGCGGGGACCCTCAGATTGACGAACTCTGGGATTTTGTAGATATGACGCAAATCCTCTAACTAAGACCTCGACAGAGTCGAAAGAACACGTTTTGTAGTGTATGACACGCTAGCAAAACGAGTCCACCTAACAGGCATCGAGGGTTAAGCTGAGTCAGGTGAGTCCTCTCTGACCAGGTTCTCATCAAGAGCCATAACGAAATTGGAAGAATTGGATGAGTTATCCATCTGACCAAGACCGTATAAAATGCTGACCGATGGGCCTGTTACTTCTAAGACTTGGTTCAAAACACTACTCAAAAAGGAAGACTTGAATCCTAAAACACTCAGGTAAGGAAGATGTTGTTGAGTGCGAAGGTAGTAGCAAAGGCAAGTTAAATGAAAACTGAAGGGAGCCCGGGTAGGATCCAGGGTGGGGTTCTAAGGATTGGTGAAGACGAACGAATGGAAGCACGACCAATGCAAAGGGAAGGAAAAGATGTAGGAACACGAATTGATGGAGGAACGACGATACTAAGGCAAGACAAAGAAGAGAGGAGAATCAAAGGGAAGGAAATGGTAAAATGGAAAATACCTCTCAATGATAGTCCCGGTTGATGAATCTCTAAGCATGATGTAGGCATAAACAGGGTAAATAACCCAAGCACAGCTCTGAAAAATAATTGCAAGGAGATTGAAGATTCAAAAAGGGGGAAGGGCGTCTATTTATACAATCCTCAAGTGACCCCCGACCATCGGATCATCTAAACCCTCCCCCATTGTTGGATAAAGGCATGGTTTGAGGAAAGATGGCTACCAACTTAACGTCTTATCATCATTAATAGTGCGGAGCTCAAAAATAACGAAGTTGAAAAGTTATTATACCAATCGACTCAGACGGCTTTTCAGATTCCCTATGTCTACTCGAGCTAGTGGAATAGGAAATGTGGGGGAGATGATGATGAGGAATTTGAACTCAAGTTGACTGAGCCGATTGACTGGGTAAACCACCGTAGTCCAACCAATTACCCTACCGATTCGTCGAGTAACCCACGGTCGCGCATATCGAACGACCAATCAGTGATAGAGTCTTAAAACCCACCGATCTATCCATCGATAACAGAATAGTATAAATATCCGGCCGACTAGTAGGAAATTAATAAGCAACCCTTCAAAGTAGGCAAGCAAGGTATGATCGTTTACAATTACCGAGCCGATAGATAATTTACTAAATAATAATAGTTGAGTCGATTGTAATCAGGACGAAAAGACGGTTACAAGACGTAAAATGACAACCAATCTAACGCTAACATGTGTACTACTCATCCACGCTCTTCTAACTAACTCGAAGAATATTCCTGACCAATTACGTGGGACAACCAAGAGAACTATATTAAGAAGAGAACCCTCGGAGAAAAATGTAAGTACAATCACCCCAAGTAAAGGAATACAAAGATTATGTTCATCTCCAATCTCTGACTTGAGCTTCAGAGGGGTATAGACTGGCGTTACACTGACGCCATTTGTTGTCTTGGTGCAGGTGAGATCCATGCTTGAGATTCAAGATCAAGGGTGACTAGAACACCATCTAAGTGAACCAAATTTCAGCATCATCAATTGGGTTGAGTTGAGAAATGAAAAACCAAACCAGATGCAGATTTAAACCGGGAAAAAAGTCATGCGGGTTGACTAGTATTTTGCAAGAAACTACCTCAAACAATCTTAAGGGATTGGACAATACAGTTAGCCACATGGCACACATGAATGATGAAAGGATTCACCAGTAAATGATTGACAAGTGGGAAAGAGTTAGCAATCAAAAACGAGATTTTTGGTGAAATATTAAGAACAGTGTTGGATTCTTACTTCCACATTTCGTTCTGGGGGCAACAGTCTTGCCACAGTACTTGGCAACGTAGACCACTTTTTCCATGCTAATGTCCTACTCAACTATGCTAGTGACGAGCTTGCACACGCAAGGAATGTCCACACCATTCACAAGGTTGCAACACACCGTAGATGGTGCTATCACTGGCCCAGATGTTGCAACATACTTCTTGCATTGCACTATTAGGCTTATCACATTACCTTGGCAACCCTGTGCCGAGACTACGTTGCCAGAAATTAAAATCCCGGCAATTACTAAAACTACTGAAGACGTAATAGGGGAAGAACCTTTTTTGCGCCCACCATAGGTCCACGCCCTGGTTCAGGCCCTTGGCTAGGATGGATTTGCACAGCGCAGAAGGGGGTTCTGGGTTGCAACACCTGCACACTTTGGAAATGAGGTCAGGGGCCTAAGGTTGGCGTCTCACCGGCCTTGGGCTCTCCGATGATTAAGTCAGTGTAGAAGAGATGAAAGGAAGGAGCTCACTTAGTTGCAGGAAGGAGATCTCTCCTTTTCTTTTTTTAAGTTTTTCCTACCACGCGAGGGGGATGAACCCTCTTATTTATAGGCTCGGTTCTGGGTGACCACGTGTCGTCACCCCCGTACATTGCTGGCCCATGCGTCAGCTCATAACTACTCCCTATGCCTTTGTGCGATGTCCCCTCATGCGTCGGTTCACAGCTACCCCCTATGCCTTCGTGCGATGTCCCCTCATGCGTCTGCTCACTACTACCCCCCATGCCTCTGTGCGATGTCCCCTCATGCGTCTGTTCACAACTACCCCCCATGCCTTTCGTCATGCCTTTCTTTTGATGCTGCTACCCTTTTTCTAAAACCGTCAAAGCTGTTGCAGGGGTTAGGTCACCGGTATCACGGCTTATGGATTGGTTCTTGGGGGTCGTCTTCTCAGTCGGGACCCTGTTAGGGACTGTGGTCTTCTTGAGTCTTTAGGCAGTCCTTCTTGGGGGTCATCTTGTCAGTTGGGACCCTGTCGAGGACTGTGGTCCTCTCAAGTCTTTAGGCGGTCCTATACGCCTAGTAATGTGAGATTAATTTGAGATCCCGGCTTATGTCGCCCAAGGGTCCGAGGCCCGGTGTCACTTCAGCTCATCGAGTCCTGTCTTATGGGTTATAATCTCCTTGGGTTGAGACTTTGCCCCTATCAGCTACCCCCTTATTCCCAGGCACGTGCTTCCGGTGGTCGGGAATGTGGCTTTCGTACCGACATCGATTCTTTATTTGAGAAGACATGCGGTCGCGCTTACTGAGGGAGTTATGCAAGCGTGGGCGTTAATGATGGCTGACCTTTAACGCGTCTAGTTAATAGAAGAGGTGCGTGTGCGCCGTCAGGTGGTCAAATTAAGCATCGCGTCGTTTCGTCTTTCCAGGGGTGCTGACGGTTGATGTTTAAGTACTTTTTGGTGTTTCTAGGGATATGCACGATGCCTCATCTTCCGTTCTTAAATCGAGGGGCCCTAGATGGTCGACACGTGTAGGGCTGGGAAGAGTCGGTGCTGCCTATAAATAGTTTTAAGGGTTTTGTGTGTTTCATTTCCGTGTCTTGGTCTGTTTCTTCTCTGAGGCGATTTTTGGCGAGCGTGGTGTTTTTGAAGCTGTAACCCTAGGTCTTCATTCTTGGCAGTTTTCGCCTGTTCAAGGTATGCTTCCTCTTTTTTCTTCTCTCCCTTCTTTTAAGGGCTTAATATTTGGCTTTAGTCATCTCTCTTTTTTTTGTGTCACCGTTGACGTTGGTCTCCGGTGATGTTCGTATTGTCTCCCTACCCTTTTCTCCTTCATCATTGTTTTTTAGGGGTGGTGATGTTTATTTTGTCTCCCTGCCCTTTTCTCCTTCGTCATTATTTATTGGGGGTGGCTCCCTCCTTTTCTTCCTATCTCCTTCCCCCCTCTCCCTTCTTTTTTTCTTTTTTAGATGGTGTCCAGAGACTCTGTTGATCGGTTGGTCGACGGGGCTAACGATCAGTCGAGGTTCGACCTGGTCCCTCGAGGCGGGCTACTGAATGTGCCTCTACCAGCACCCGGGGGGTGGCTGGGGAGATCGCCCCGAAGGAAGATTTAAAGGCAACCCAATATGGTTCCGAGTTGGGGCAAGGACCTTGACTCTCTATTATTCGACTTATCAAATCCCCGAAGGGGTGGTGCTTACAGCACTCGAGGAGGCTCACACATTCGAGGCCCCTAGAGGCAGCGTGGCCCTATATGAGCAGTCTCTCATGGTAGGCCTTTAGTTCCCTGTCCCTTGGTTCCTTAGGGAACTTTTGTTATTCCTAGGGTTGGCACCCGGGCAGTTGATGCCCAATGCTTGGCGAATCGCCATCGGGTGCATAGTATTGTGGGAGTTGGCCTTTTGGGGCCAGCACCATCTTACATTCAGTGAATTCTTTCGCTGCTATGTCGTCAAGGAATAAGAATCGGAGTGGTTCTTTTCGCCAGCCGGGATCCGCCGCTGACCTTGGTAACGGGGCTTCCGAGTTCCAATAGTGGGTGGAAGACCCGATATTTTTTTATATCGGGTGAAGGCTAGGAGTACCCCCCGGGTGAAGCGCTAACAGTGAGGCTCAATCAGGTCTGGGCGTCGGTTATCAGCCCGACGGGTAAGTTTCCTGTACTCGTCGCTGTCCGTGTATTCCTATTTCTTTTTGTTTCCCGAAGGGTTGCTCACCCCCCTTCTTCTCTCTTGTTTTTTTTAGCTATCGAGGTAGGTGAAGTTTCGCCCAAGGAGGAGGAGCACATCAAGACGGTGGTGAACTACCCGGTTCACGCCTATTCCGACCTTGTGACCCCTAACCATCTATTCCAGTGCGATTTTGGTCTTAATCAGGGTATATGTTCATTAGTATCGTTGTTGCCTATTGCTTGTCCATTTGTCCCCCCTTTTTTGTTGTGAGGGCAAGGGAGATTCGGAAAGCAGCCCCGAGTTCGAGGAGGGTTGGTCAACCGGGTCCCGCGCATGTCAGCGCACCCTTGGTTTCCAAGAAGAGGAAACAGCCTACAGCTTTCGGGGGGCCTTCCGTGCCTCGTGCCTCCGACATTGCCCCTGCCCCTCCTGCTGCTGCCACCTCGACTATCGTCCCGGTTGTCGACTTAGAGGAAGCTGAGGCTCCTTGGCCAGCTACTCCCCCGATAACTATTACCTCTCCTGCTACGGAGGGGCCCTCATCCGCCATGCCGGTGGTACAATCTCCTGTTCCCGGGACCTGCAGCCGCTGCCTTGGCTTCGACTTCTGCTCCAGAAGCCCCGATTTTTGACTTGCCTGTGGATGACTCCATTCTCAGGCCCGATTCCTGGTTGTTGAGGACCGGCGCAGGAGGTGTGCATCTTCTGGAGGGAGTCCCTCCATCTGACGTCGATTATTTGAAGAAACGTCTTTCTCCGGCCGGCGTGCATCAGGATATGATGCACTATATAGCCAAGGTGAGTGTTCTTTTCGTCCCCCCCTTTTTTGTGTGTGTATGTAGAGTAATTAGTCGTGCATTTTCTCTTGTAGACTGTGGCTCTAATGGCTACCTCCATCGAGAGGTACAAGCAGTGAGAGCAGGTCCAGGACAACAACCTCGACCGTCTGGCCAAGCTTCGTAACGACTACCTGGCCTTCAAGGAAGAGGCCAAGTCGAGGGTCGTGGGCCTCGAGAAGAGCCTACAGTTGTCCGAGGAGGGTCGCTGGGACCTGGCGAGGAAGGCATCCGAGCGGGAGGCCTATGTTGAAAGCCTGACTGCTCGCTATCATGACTCGGAGGCAAAGATTAACCGTGCCCATAATGACCTCATGGCCGAGAGGAACCGATGAGCCTGCGTTGAGCCAGAGCTCAAGGTGGCCCTCGAGGCTGCGAAGAAGGCCAAGGCAAAGGTATTGGCACAGGTGCGAGCCGAGTTTGAATCGGAGCGGGAGAGGATGAGACGGGATATGCAGGAGGAGGATTCCCAGGAGGCCGAGGCAGAATACCTGGCATTAGATGCTTTTGGCCTGGTTAAGGCTGATTGCTTCTGGGAGGGGTGGGAGGAGTTGAAAGAGCTTGCATCCGATAAGTTTTCGGGCCTAGATTTCTCGTTTCTCAGACCTCGGGGGACTGAACCTATGGAAGAGGGGGAAGAAATGGCTGGCGAGGCTGTGGAAACGCCTTCTGTAGCACCTGATGCTGTAATGGGGGACAGTCTTCCCGAGGGCCATCACTAGGCCCCTCCCCTCTCTTTTCTCCCCTTTTTTTATATATATGTACTCTACTTGTGCAAAGTAATGAAAAGGAAAATTTTGTTCTACTATTTTTTAATTTTTCATCGGTGCGTACTTTTATCTTCTCTAGTCGTGGCTACTTAGTCGCTTACTTAGGCCCCAGAAGTGAGTGGGGGTTGTGGTTGTTCCCATAAAGGTGGTAGCTGACTTGTCTTTATGGGCCCCTTAGGGTGCTTTGTCGGGTGGTTGATGTTGGCTATCTTTATTTTTGCACGTCCGGTTGCCTCATTAGCTCGAGGTCGAGCCATCCTTGTTGCTTTTGGGTCATCCTTGTGACCTGGGGTTGTTCTCGACCCGATAGTTGCTCGTGTAGTTCAGTCTTTAGGGCTCAGGGTCGTTGGTGATGTCTTGCTGTGACCTGGGATTCGTAGTCATAGTTAGCTCTGCATAATTCAAAACACATTAATAGCTACCATTGTACTGGTTTTATTGATAATTTTTTCTTAGATGTTCTACATTCGATGACCGCGGTAGGGATTCTCCCTGCAGGTTTTCGAGGTGGTAGGTCTCGAGTCTGTTACACTGTGTCACTCTGTACGGTCCTTCCCAGTTTAGCCCCAATTTTCCCTTGGCTGGGTCTTGCGTCACCCTTTTGAGGACCAGATCCCCGACAACGAATCTCCTTGCTTTGACTCGAGAGTTGTAATACTTGGCCATCTTCTACTTGTAATCCGCCACCCTTAGAGCGGCTTCGTCCCTTTTTTCTTCAAGCAAGTCGAGGTTGCTTCTCAACCCCCTGTCATTCCAGCTTTCGCCGAAATTGGCCATCCTGTAGGAGGCTACCCCGATTTCTATAGGTATTACCGCCTCGATCCCGAAGGCCAACAAGAAAGGAGTTTCCCCGATGGGGGCTCGTGCGGTGGTGTGGTAAGCCCAAAGGACGTTGGGGAGCTCTTCGGGCCAGAGGCCTTTGGAGCCCTCGAGTCTTTTCTTTATCATGCAGATCAGGGCCTTGTTTGTGACTTTTACTGGCCATTTGCTTGAGGGTGGGCCGGTGACGAGTAGTGATTTTTGATCCCGAGCTCTGCACAAAATGCTTGGTACCGGGTGTTGTTGAATTGCTTTCCGTTGTCGGTGATTATGCCTCGGGGAATGCCAAACCAACAGATGATGGACCTCCAGGTAAAGTCTTGAATATTTCTTTCGGTGATTTTAGCCAAGGCCTCAACTTCTACCCACTTGGTGAAGTAGTCAATAGCCACTATCAAGAATCTCATTTGACTTCTTTCCTCTGGGCAGCGGCCCGATGATGTCGATACCCCACTGCACGAAAGGCCATGGTCCTATTATTGGTGTTAGCTCTTCTGCTGGTTTACTCGGGATGTTGGCGAACTGTTGGCACTTGTCGCATCTTTGGGCGAGGTGGACGACGTCTTTATGCATTAAGGGCCAGTAGTATCCTACTCTTATGGCTTTGTGGGCCATAGATCTTCCTTTGGAATGGTTACCGCATATTCCTTCATGAATCTCTTGTAGCACGTAGTCAGCTTCTTCTTCTGATAAGCACCTAAGCAGTGGGAGGGTAAAACCTCGTTTGTATAGGATGTCGTTTAGCAAAGGGTACCGGCTGGCTCGTATTCCGATCTTCCTGGCCTCATCCCTTTTTTTTGGCAGTTGGCTGTCCCTTAGGTACCTCATGATTTCAGTCACCCATCCCGCCTTGGGGCCGATGGTAATGACCTTTTGGTCTTCCCTTGCCTCGATACTTAGTCGCGAAAGATGCTTCATTGTCACTCCTGGTGGCATATTTTTTGCGTCGGATGATGTGAGCCTTGCCAGCCTGTCGGCTTCTTCGTTTTCTACTCAAGGGACTTGCTGTATGTCAAAGTGCCTGAAATGGGACTTTTCTCTTTCCACCGTGGTGAGATATCTCCTCATTCAATCCTCCTTCGCACCATACTTCCCTTGGATCTGCCCGACCACTAGCTGGGAATCGCTCCTGAGTTATATATTCCTTGCCCCAAGTTCTCAGGCGATGCGCAGCCCGACTATGATGGATTCGTACTCAGCTTCGTTATTGGTGGCCTTGAACCCGAACCTTATGGCGTATTCAAGCTTGTCTTTTTCTAGAGTAATCAGGATGACCCCTCCTCCTACGGCAGTCCTAGTAGAGGACCCATCTACCTTCACCATCCATCCTTCTGTGTCCATCTCTGGTGCCTGCTTGTCTTGGTTCCTGGGCTCGGCTGTCGGGTCGTAGGTGTATTCGACGATGAAGTCGGCGATGAAGTCGGCGATGGCTTGGCCCTTAACGACTTTACGAGGGTGATATTCAATATCAAATTCGCTTATTTCCACTGACCACTTCACCAACCTCTCGGAAGTATCGAGTCTATG